>JAVQJG010066729.1:0-36624 GCA_036024015.1 Craterocephalus amniculus | reverse complement strand
CTCACAAGTGTTACCTTTATATTGATACCAAGCTTATTTAAATGAACCTTGTGGTTGCAGAGATATACTCATTTAAAGTGAAACATGTAATTTTGAGGAATTTTGGCCTAGGGCTTATTATCTTCCCAAGTTAAGTGGTTGTTCTTCCTGATATTTAGATAACTCATTTTTTGCTGTGTTGCCTAACTTCAGAGGAGCAAATCTGCAGAAACTGTTGCTAGCTTCCCACCAAAGTAAAGCATCAGGGACACACTTAAATAGATTTGAAGAATTTAGCATTTATTCCAAATTCAGTTTAACATGGTTTTTGCAAAAGGAGGAAGTCCTTTGCGCTCATCATGTCCAGGTCCAGGGTACAAGTTTTTTGCATCATGTCTTAGCCCCCAAAATCTCAGGTTTCAACAAGTAAAACACTTGAAAACTGAAAGATAAAAGCAAAGAGCCCAGGCTCTATGAAGCATACAATCTGGAGACTTTTGTAATATAACGAGTAAACCAGTTTAAAACATGTCTGTTTTTTGTTTTTTTTTAAACAGCAAGCTGCTTCTGTTTTCCACGCTCAGTGTAACAAATCAAGAGACCAACTTTAAAGTTCATCAATGCTTGAATACATCCCAGAGAACAAGTGCACCTGAAACATGTAGACCAGAGTGCTGCCTGTACGGTTGACCTGGTTCCAGTAGAGCAGGGATGTCCCATTCCAGTCTCCCAAGGCCACTGTTGTGCAGGTTATATGTTTTTTCCCACTTCAGTGCACCTGACTGAAATGAATGAATCTAACCAACCATTGGATGTAAAAGACTCCATATGGCTGTCAGTGACCCATCAGTTTGACGCAGTTGTGTTAACACAAACAACATCTGAAACCTGCAGGACAGCGACCTTTCAAGCAGAATTTCACTTTTTTTAACCTGGGCTCTGTTTTCATCTTTCCTTTCATACATGTGAGTGATGGAGAAAGGAACATTCAAGATCGCTCCACTATTTAGCCGGGCAGGCTATTGGGCAACTGTTCCCATGTAAGTTTGCCCTAAAAACGTGCTTTTTTTACCACACGGAAGTGCTCTGGTATTCTTGAGAGTCTCTAACAACGTACTAGAGATAAGAAATGAATGCAAGTATCTGTATTAGCTGCCAATCGCCACGGTTTGTTATGTTTTGGTGTCTGTGTCCTGTTGTCTGTGTCCAAATCTCGCAGAATCGTGCAATAACTCGCATCAAAACATCGGTGGGAGCTTCCACTTCCTGACACCAAACCGTAGCAATCGCCAGGTAATACAGATACAGCAGCTTTAGGTAGAAAACATAACTAAGACTAAATGAGAGGTGAGGCTCTAAGTTCTTGTTGAGTAACATTATTCAGAAAAAAAACGCTTTAAAATATTCATGTTTTGGTTATTGATGTGTTCCATTACATTTTCTTTTGAATGCTTGCATGTATGGAACTTGTGTTTTTATTTCAAGGACTGTGATAAGTTTGAGAGAAAAATTCTCAATTTCTTTTTTCTTTTTTCCTTTTCTTTTGCAAAGGCCCATTCTTAAAAGGACTTTATGAAGTTGCTTGGTTTTTAAACCAGCAACTGTCATCTATGGGTCTTAGGAATTGCAGTATCCACAGTAACCTCATGCATGACACAAGACAAAAGGTAGACGAAGGAATATTTGAGAGAACATCAAGTTAAGTCCTGGAGAATGCCAAGCGTAGTCGACACTTTCACAGCTTATATCATGCCATCAGCACACTCCAACATCATCTCCAGCTCTGTGGTCAATAAAGGGAAGCCTTTGCAAGTTTTATTTTATTTTAAGTTTTATTTTAGTATAAAATGATAAATATTTAAATCTGGGCAGAAAAAATCATATTACTGATCACATTAAATGGTGTAAACTGGTGTCAGCAGAACTTTCTCCATATCAATGCGGGAAAAATCAAGGTTCTAGTGGTAGATGTACAATAAACTCCTCCCAATAGGAGCATAAATATCCAGTGATTAGACACTAAGATGGTGTACATCCAACATCTTTTGATTTTGTTTTCTTTTTACTGTTGCACCCTGTTTTTATTCTGCCTTCTTATTCAGTCATTTAATTATTTATGATTCCTCCAAATGTTCCTGCAATTCTTTGGATTACCCCATGTATGACTAATAAAGGTTTACCTATTTTCTTTCATCACAGTGCACCTCCATTTGCCTTGCTGTTAAAAGACACAGTACATTTTTTATATTACATTTAAACTGAGAAATTTTTGTGAAAAAAACATTTTGCACAAAATCTCTAAATGAAATTGTGTGGAGAAAGTTGCACACATTAAACAGGTCAGTGTCAAGTCTCCAGCAGAACAACTTAAAACTGTGTCCACCTCATTAATGTTGATATTTTAGTCATCTTATTTCAGACCTTTAGCAATTATTGTTTTGTTTATGGGATGTTCTGATTAATATATTAATTTATATATTTAATAATATTTATTCCAATGTAATTTAAATTTTTGTTACTCTAAATTTATTTCAATTAAATATTTTAATATGTATTTAATTACTAAATTGGGCCACTTTTGGTTCTCCATACATGACATGTTTGTCAATATTAATTCAGATTCAACTTTCATGGATGGAGACTTTCAGTGTTTGTTCAGTGTCTTGAGTTTACTTATACGTCTTTGAAAAAGCATGTATTTATATATGTCTTAAGTTTCATGGTGGAACAAAGTTCCCACTGGGGACTGACAGTGCAGTACTTCCTGTGGTGGTTTACAGCCATATTTATTTCTGTTGTAAATGTGCATATGTCATGGGAGTTTGTGAAATCCCACACTTTGAGGTCCAGCTTCATGCTGTCAGTACAGTTTATGTATGTATGTATTTATTTATCTATTAATTGTTTATTTCTTTTCTTTTGTTTTGACTATTCCACATTGGCTTCATAAAAAGGGGAATGAAAACATTAGGTTGTGTAAACCTAATTAGCATGTAGGTTTACAAAAAACCTAAATTAATATATATATAACCAACCTATAGTTTTTAACATTTTAAAAGCAGTCAGAGTAGCATAATAAGCAGCAACGAGGATAATATTCCTGCAAACACACCAGGCACAGGTCAGGCCCATGAAGCCAATTATATGAATTGAGCCTGTGCACCGCCTGACGACTTGCACAGACACTATAAATTATGTGAGATTTTCAGCTTCTGATGTCCTGAGTATTATTCTGGGGACTATAGCAGGTCATTTAAAAGTCACAAATCCAAATAAACGAGACCAAAGGTAACAAAAAATAATATATATCAGGTGTGAGTGTTTATAAACCTACTAGTTTGTCTCTCCATCTCACTTTCATCATCTTTAAGTGATTAGATATGATTCATGTTTTGATCACTAAGAGAATTGGTTGCTCCATTGCAAAGGTAAGTTTTAATTGGCCAAATGAAGGCTGTTTAGCCACACAGTTTCCAGAGGAATGAGTCATGCGATATTGATACACTCTATATGAATGACTTCATAATAAAAGAGCCCCGTAGAAGCTTTTAAAGAGGAAGGAGAGCAGCTCCCCGGTCTGAAACTTTATGAGCTGCCTCCTATGTTTTGAAAGAATACAAAAAAACAGAAGCAATGACTGATCACCAGCAGCAACATTAAAGCTTTCATAGCATCAGTTCCATTAACTCACTAATTCCGTGGCATATGTGTAGACAAGGTGTGTGTGCAGCATTTTTATGAGTTTGGTGCGCCTGCAGCAGACTGCACTCAGACGCCCACAGCTTCTCTCTATCCAAATCGTGATCATTTGTTTGTATGAAATTTAGAGTATGCATGAGTCATAGGGAGTAACTGCTGACAAGAGCGAAACAGAGACTGATTTCACCGGCATCTCTGCGAGAGGGAGTGCAATATGTGTGCGCTTCCTTTGCTTTGCGTGAGCTTCATCTGAAGCAAATGATTGTCATTTTTCCATGTCTGAAAGATAACAGAAAGGAACAATGAATGAGGCCGTAATCCAATGAAGGAAGCAGAACTGATCCATTATTGCCCCTCAGCTCAGCCACAGAATACTGAGAATAATTATGTGGAATTTATATCTCACTGTGTAAACAGCCCGGATGGAGATAGCTGACCTTTTGGAAAGATAGAACAAATAGTTGCTTGACAACAGTCTATAAAAGGTCTGTGGATTCATATATTTTAGAATGTCAACACAGAACCATTGCAGCTGATAAAACCCTTTTTACGTTGTTTTTAACCCTCCAGAGTCAGGAAATAAAACTTGTATTCAGGGTCACTTTGTAGGCTATCAGACTTCTCAGTTATGAATGTTTTCCACTGCTTGGCCTGTCAGCACTTTTCAGTGATTAGAAGCCTCCATGACATTTTTAAAATGAAACTAACAGTCTGTGACCTGCAGTGTCACAAAAAATGAGAGCTGAACTTATCACAAAGTAGTTTAGATTACTTTACATTTAATCTATACATCCCTCTGTTATCACCTTTTGGCACCATAACCTTCCACTTTGCGCCATTTTGTGCCAACCAAATATGGTATTAACACTGGAGCATATTAACAGTTGTTACTCGCCTTGTTATTAATCCACTTATTATTTTTATATTTTTCCAATGATCAGGACAGTGAGTTAAGTTTGAAAAAGTGAAATCTTGTCTGGTCGGATGAGTCTCCATTTTAGATTCCCAATTTTGCCTATACAACATGTGAGCATGGATCCATCCTGCCTCGTATCAATGGTTCAGGCTGATGGTGTAATGATGGGAATGTATTCTTGGCACTCTTTGGGCCCAATGTTGGTTATCATTGCATGGTATAAACACCACAGTCTACCTCAATATTGTTGCTGACCATGCCAATCCCTTTCTGAGCCCAGTGGAGCATCTTCTGATGCTACTTCCAGCAGGATGATGCTCCATGTCACAAAGCTCACATCATCTCCAACATGACAATGAGTTTACTGAACTCCAATGGCCTCCTCAGTCACTACATCTTTATCCAGTATTTACCTTTTGGATGTGGTTTTCATCATGAATGTGCAGAAACTGTGTGGTGATATCGTGTCAGTATGGAGCAAAATCTCAACAAACCCTATTATCCAATGGTATGAAGAATAAAAGCAGTTCTGAAGGCAAAATGATTTCCAACAGTACTAGGAAGGTTTACTTAATAAAATGATCAAGTTTGTATAATGCGCCTAATTCAACTAAGTAATTAAAAGTTTTATTTCTTCTTAGAAACACCTACACAGGTTTGTCATTTTCATTTTTTCTTTATTACTAGACAAACACTGGAAACTCTAACACAACTTAAAAAACATTTTCCCTGTTAGAAATCTTTCCTATGGCAGTAATCGGTAGTACAGTCTATTTTAATCTATTCATATTATATTCCTTTCCACTTCTATTTGTTATTTCTTTCTTACAAGATAAAGACTCCACTGAGAATTATTGATGCACCCTGACTGGAAGTGATCTCAACCTTATTAAAGCAAGATGGAAACTTGAAAGAACCATTGTTCCCAGTGGTGTGCAGATGGGCGACAACAGGAAATGGGATATAACAAACGAGGTATAAACAGGTTATACAGGAGTACTCTGTTTGTACCATCTTTACTGCCATTGTGTGTATGTTCTCTATAGCTGTGGCAGTGTGGGTGGTACTTTGATGCTGGTTCTGATACTTGCTTGAACTTTCTGATAATGGTTGTTATTTTATAGCGCCTGTTGTTCATTTCACAAGATAAATATAGCCAGAACATTGTGGTTTTTTTTGTTTTTGTTTTTGTAATACTTGAAGAACTCCAGAGCCTTCTAGATATCTAAATCATCTCTCGTTCCAACTCACCATGTCTCTGCAATAAATCTTAAGTTACAATATAACCAGAGGCAGTCTTGTCACATGACAGAAAAGTGAGAAATTCTTATTGTTTACGTTGGTCTTTATTCTGTCCTGGCAGATATGTCAGTAATACCGTTAGGCAGATAGCTGACATAAAAGATTTTTTAGGCTTGACTCCAGGATGATCTTATTTACAGAGTTCTCCCACAAGATGTAAAACTGCAATACAAATTTTAAATATACAATATAATAAAATGAAATATGTGCAACATCTTTTCTCAGATTTACTCTTTACAAGTTACTAAGTATCAAAGATAGCATATCTATGTGCATAAATATCTGTATACATACAAAACAATGTTATAAAAGAATCAAACAAGCATACTCCACATGAAACTGAACAAAGACACTTTAAACAGGACTAAACAGTTTGCAGGGTTCTAGCATTGTTTTCAACTTTTTTAGTTTATCCAGATCAATTGTTGAAAGATTTCTGCTTGTAGAAGTATCCGAAACATTTCTGCTGGAAGTTAGATAGAGCTCCCTGAAGCAGCTGTCTACCTGTCTGCCACAGCAGGTGGTATTTCAGATGTTAGGTACTACGGTGGCAACTCAGCTCACATCAACCATAGAAAAAAAATTACCTTAGTCTTGTCCAGAGAACCATCTGGCAAAGCTTTAAAGCTGAACTGTCTGTGTAAAATACCCATTCTGTATCCATTTCTGATCTAGAACCACAACCACAAAAGTTTTTTGATATTAGAAAATTAACACAATCACAAATACATTCAAATAAAACTTTTAATGGCTTTTTTTGAGGTTTTGTATTTTTGCTGTGACTGTACTAAAGAAATTGCATTTGAAGACCTAAGAGTGATTCTTAAAGCACTATTTTGAACATGTAATTTTAACATGAATTCATTGTTTTATTCTTTTGTATGCATATATTTTATCTCTTGCTTATGTACTGCACTTTGGTAAATGCTTTTGTTTTAAGTGTGCTCAGAGAAAATGGATTAGATATTTCATTAATGCATGGGGTGTCTGAAATACAAAATTAATTTTACTCCAAGCAAGGTAAGATGATACAACTTTATAAATGCTGTAATAATGTCTTTTATTTTGTGCTGAACTGAAAGGAATTTAACTTGAAATTTGAATATTTTAGATCATAATTGGATTTTATTTTTGATCAAATTTTTCCTGTTAACAATTGATAGTAAATAAGCTAATTTAATTTATTTGTACACTGCAGCAAGTTGGTACTCTAAGTTAAAATAATTATTTGCTGTTTGCTTAAAAATGTAAAAGTTGAACTTGTTACCTTTATGTGGACAGTAGACAAAAGAAAACCCAAATAATTTATCAAAGTTGCTGAACAGTCTTTTTACAATATTACATTCCACACATTCCACTCAAATTAAGTGACACTGCTTTAAAATGTTACATTGAAAAAAGTCTTCACAGTATGATTTCTATTTCAAAACAAAAAGAAAAAATACATATATGAATAAACAAGATGAAGTAATTGGCCTGTTGTCACAATCGTAATGTTCACCTTCTGATGTGCAAATGGTGCAGGGGGAGGAGAGGCGGATAGGTTGCCTATTGATAATATTTAGGAGGGTGCATGTGGGTGGCTACATAAGCAAGGCTGACAGGGCATGGTTCTGGCATGGCTTGCTACCAGATGGGCTTGACAGCAAGGCACCAGTCAACCTGCCAAGCCCTATCACAGCACCAGACCAATTTCTTGCCACCCCCCCCCCCCCAAATCCTCCTAGAAGGTCTGCAGGAGAAATGACGCAGGTGCAAATTTTTGGTCATGTTGTAATGGCTGAATTGGTTGTTTGGAAACACTTAGTGTTCGTTTCTTCCCGGCAGAGTGGAGGAAAAAGGACAGCAGAAAAAGATGTTATGGCTGTGAGCTATGGAAGAAGCGGGTGGGAGGAGTGTGTGCATGCATACATCCATTTGTCCAGAGTGGATTTTTTTTCTTCTATCAGCCTAATCGGCCGACTTTTTAATAAAACTGCATTAATGTCAACACAATGGAGATGCAGCTGACAAAACCGCCCCTAATGCTCTGTAAAAAATGTGAGTAATAGATTTCACAATCTGCCATCAACGATGTGGCTTTGGGATTTCTACTTCCTGTCCTGACATTTTGTCAGCAGCCTGTGGTTTTAGTCACAAAGGATACCCCAAAGCATGACTTCTGGGTGTGCAGTGTTTTCCAGGCTGGTAAAGAGACATTTGAAGGAGAGTTTGCCAGGAAATCGGAAAAAATGTCTGCAGTGGAATATATTCTGATGTGCATTTTTCATGCCTAGCTCAGGGGAGCCCGGGATCTACTATCCTGCAACATTTAGATGCATCCCTTCTCCAACACCTGAATCAAGTTAATGGTTTGCTACCATGGCTTCTGCAGAGCTGAACAATATGTGGACGAGGGAAAACAAATGTTTGATTCAGGTGTGTTGGAGAAAGGATGCATCTAAAAGCTGAAGGATGGTAGATCTCTAAGTCCACACTTGGGCACCCTGGACTAACTTATTGAGAAATTGTATTGCCTATGTTGCCATAAAGTCTTATAGAGCAGAGGGAGTTGTGTTTTTTTTGTTTGTTTGTTTTTTTTAAAAAGGGTAAAAGGAAAATATTAGATTTAGACATTCACTAAATTCCTAGAAAGTGTGACATCTATCATCTTCCACTTTGACATCTTTATGCATTTACGGAATGCTGCTTTCATGTTATTGGCTAACAGTATGTCACCTTACACTGAAAGATACTGTAACTGAAATTATAGCAGAACAGGTCCCTGTCTGACAGTAAAAAGGTAACCTATAAAACTTTGACTGAGCAGCAGTGTGTGACAAGCTGAAAATGAGAACATGTTGAATCCGCGTGGCAGCATCTTCTTTCTCAGGCCAGGCAGTCCATAAGACCCATGGAGAAGATTGAAAGAACCAATTCTGACTCCTTCCTGGATACTCCCTGGGGTTTTATTGCTAATCTAAGTGTTTCATGAAGAGTCAGTAATGTGAGAGGCTAGCACAGCCTACAATGAAAGGTCAGCACAAGCTGGATGGACGAAACGGTAGTAGCAAGGAGGGAAAATCACTTGGTGTGTTTTGCTGTTGTTTTAACCTGACATGTTTTGATTATCACTGAATCAAAAAACTAAATTTAAGATGAAGACTTAAGCCAGCTGGTGCCAGGACAAAAACCTCTTTCTGAACATCAGAGATGGTAGCAGCCTTCAAGAACCAGTAAGGACAGACATCCCGCTGTCCACACTGGCAACACTGAGGTAAGCAGACTCAAGTTCCTCATCATTAAGGACTACAGCCATCCAGCGCACAGACTTTTCCACCTGCTGCCATCTGGAGCCTGACTGCATGCACCAGAAATCAGAAAGTTTTTTTCCCCCCCAGCCTGTCCAGGTTCCCAAATTCAGCACAAACTGATCCAGACACTGTATTTAACCTTTTTTCTGTATTTTTTATCCTTCATAGATTAATGCGTGCATGATTACATTCAATCTCATGTGTTTAAATTTTTTGTTAGCTTTGGAAGCGACACATGTGAATAGAAATGTTAATCTTATTCCTGTTTATTGTAATTTTGATACATTTTCCTTTTGCTCATATTTGTATTATCAACTTATTTTTTTCTTTCTTTCAGTTTAACCTCATACTGAGACATCATATATTCCCAGCCAGAGTCAGACAGTACTTTCATCAGTAGTCTTTATTCTTAGGACAGCTTCATGCTAAGAATCCCCTACAGTAAAACAGATGAGTTTTGTCATACATTCATTTAAAAGTCTAATGCTCTTATAAGTTTTTCTGTGGTAAGTTATTATTTTATGTAATTTCTCTGTTTCTTTCATACTGGAACATCAGACACAGAGTTCCTTCTTTCATTTATCATTTCCTCCCTAACTTCTGAGTTTCCTCTTCCTGGCCCCCCAGATGAGCCAAGCAGAAAACCTGTAAATCCATTCCTAACTTCATCCATACATTCAAACTTTTCATTAAACCAGTGAAGTCACATTGTCCTTACTGGGGAACTGAAACACTGTGAGACAACCCCATCATTGGATGAGACAAAGGACACATGTAGACGATGCTACATTTTACATCATTAGAGAACCACTTAATCTTTAATGTACTTATTTTGTGTTGTTTGCATTTGTGTGTTCAACAAAATGCAAGTATTGGTTTTGGACTCTGTGTTGCCAGAACCAGGAACACAATGCTGAATTATACACATAAGTGTCAGGGACATTGTTGTATGCAATGAAACTTGAAAACCTTGCCACTCTTCTATTTTTCATGTATAATTTAGCTTCCTCTTCTTGAGAACTGCTATCTGGTTCAAACAGACCCAGCTGAAGTACTCCAGCACCAGGCCTGGCTTTAGCAGACACAGTGAAGGGCAATAACATCGGCCAACGGGTGGAGAAGTGAGGATAGATTAGCATATTCATAGATCCCCCTTTCATGGAATACGGAAAAATTGAGAGTCAGGCCAAGCTTATTTTTGGCAATGAGTGATTTTTTTCAGAAGTGTCACAATTATTCAGAACACCAATGAGATCTGATGGGATTCATTACCACTCCTGTTGAATGTTAAGATGTACGCTCACAATAGTGCTGGTGATCCATAATCACACATCAACCTTTTTACTAGTTCACATCAATGCTTTTTTTCTCCATTTGCTTGCAAAGAAATCTACTGAAAAATGTCCCTTTATATTATACACACACCTTTACGTGTACAATTAGCTTAATAAGGGGTATTTATCTGTGTGATTCATACCTGTCAGCACTCCTGTTTTGGCCGGGAAACTACTGTATTTTACCTCTTTTTCCCGCTGTTCTCCCGTATTTATACTTTCCTGTAAACATTAGTAATAAAAAAAGAAAACAGGTGGCAGTTCTCGCGAAATCAGATGTTACAGCATGAACAACTGTGTGATGAAATTATGTCAAAGCAAAACCTCCAAGGAATGTTTTTGAACACCTTACTGAATCTGCACGATGACAAATTAAGTTAGAGCTGAAGACAAAATGGGGTCCGGCAGCCTCCTGCAGAATTATTCCCTTTTTGTACTGATTCACCTCCAGATAGACAATCACCAGCTTCACTGACCCACAGGAAATCTTTGTTCATGTGTGCATTTGGTGGATTTGCGCGTGTGGGTACGTGTGTCTGTGTAGACCTATCTTGGGCACAAAGCTCCTCATTGGAGCTTAAACTGCAGCACAGAGGACAGCAACGCGTAAGATCTTTCTATAGCTCTCGTCCGTTCATCTCCCGCCTTTTGCTCTATTTTTTTCCTCCATTGCCTGCTGGAACACTCACACCATTTATTGTTGTGGGAATGTGTTAATGGAGATCCTTTTTTTTCCTCAAGCAACAGAGAAGAGTTGACAAAAAGAAGGGATGCCGCACCAGGCTAATGGTGCAGTATCATCTTAAGAATCTGAAATCGTCCTTCTGAAGTGCCTGTGTTGTGATTCGTTTTGTGTAACCATTGTATAAAAATTACTTCTTCAATATTAAATTGACTTTTGATTCAAAAGAAGTTTAAGAATCAAATTGACAGAAAGCGTTGTGATTCTGAATAAAAGGAGGTGACTGCAATTATGATGATGACAAGGTAAATGGATGTCTTAAGGAAGAATTTGTCACTTTTTCTTTTCTTCATGTTAAAATGACCTTAGATCAACATGTCAAATGCTCAAATTGAACATCAGATACCAGCCTTTGCCACTGACCGACCTGGGAGAGGTGATAAATGTAAACTATTGGCTCAGAAAAAAAACAAACTTGGGCCTGAACAAAGTGTTAGAAGTGGTAAAATGAAAAGATTACATGATAAATTTAAAACATCATTTTCTTGCTCATTTTAAATGTCTGCTGCAATTAAAGGTACATTTGTTTGTATAATGATAAAAACAGGAATTATTCATAAGAATTTAAGAGCTGATATCTGTCCATTTTCCCATAAAACAAAAACCCTTAACCACTTAAGTTTTTATATCAGCCACCATGGCTGTGTACTGCCAAATTTAATCAAATTTATCTTTGATAAAATTACACCTGTATGTTCAGGGCTCATTCAACTATGGAGATGTATTTAAAGTGGACTCCGGCTAGGAAGACCTAATACATCTTATCAGATAAAAATTTGCTTCAGGTGTAAAAACTGGACAGTTATAAAACACAAAACTGTTTAGTTTTTAGATATTTTGAAATATTAGTTTTTCTCGTACGCTGCCATTGCAATACACAATGCAATGCATTCTGGGAAGTGGTTGAACAGTCAGTGGCTCGATATAAACCTCTCACAACGTCTGTGTAGTCCATTACACCGGGTAATTCTACTTCCCGTCTAGGCAAACACGACTGATCAGCAGAAATACAGCTTTTTGTTACCCAGACGGGATAACCTGCATATAAGCATGTCAGGATCATCCATCGTTCTGACATTTAGACTAGGTTAGCTTAGCCTTGTTTGTTAATGCAGTATGAGAGCAACCAGACGTGGGCATAAAGTGGTGCAGTAATCGACAAATACATCCATTGTTTAGGTGTGTGACTCATTTATGACCCAATAACAACATTAATTTGTCGCTGGTATCTGTAGCAGCCTTACTGGGAGGGGGCTCGTGTGAGGTATCTGGTTCTCTGTTGTTTCCCACATCTATTTGGACTGTTTGTTAATGTCGATGTTGGCGAGCTTTCACTCGCTCATAAATGGAAGGTTTTCTCACAACAGCCTGAAAACCATTCCAGCTCAGGTGACTGTGACCATCCCCCAACCCGTTCACTGTAGCCCGTGAAGTAGCCAAAAGTTAAAATGGTAGAAGCTTCATGTCTGCTGTTATTTTCCGCCAGACCAAAAAACTGTTACTAATAATGGTTTTCCAGCTACTTCTCAGCTTCTCACTGAGTCCTTGCTCCTCATAGATGTTGTCTTTTTTCTTCCTCAACCAGTTGCCTGTGGTGGAGGTGTGAATTGTGTCTTGCTGAAAGATCCAAGACTTTTCCTTAAGCCTATGATACAGTATTACAGCTCGCCAAACTGCCCTGGTAAACATCCAACAGCAATATTTCTTCAACACCTTCAGTACTTCCAGGGCAAGTTCCAGGCAAAACCTTCAGTAATGTTCAACTTACTGTATGGGTTTGAAATCTTTCTCAATAGGCTCATAATGATCCAACCCTAAACATTTAAACCCTTGAACTGTGAACATGTACATAATGAAACATGTATTTGCAGTTGTCTGATGCTGAGAGGAAGAGATGCAGACCAAAATTACAGAAAGAAACTCATAATGGTTTAAGCAGATTGGATGGTTACCCATAGCGAAAGAGTCCAGTCAAGTCGTTTTTATTCATAAGCACATTTTAAAAGAGCATATGTTGCCCAAAGGGATGTACAACTGAGAGCGATAAAATATACATGAAAGAAGGAAGGGCTAAGCATTAATGTTTTGGTTCTATGTTTGAGTTAAAAACTCAGATAATAATATACTACAAACTACATTTATGCAAAGTTGATGTGTTTTTGGGATCAGAATTAGCTATGCTCTTGTTAGTAGTTACTTTGTTATTCTTACAGGCTATTTCTTACCCAATAATTATTACATAAATGAGCAGATTTAAAAGATTGCTTTTTCTCAGTGAAAAAATTAAACCAGATCAAATAAAAACTATAAATTGATTAATTACTCCTAAAAAGAAATGGGTAAAACACTGCCCCTTTGTGGAGATCATTTAAAAATTCTAAAATGTGTAAATCCACCTTTAAATATTGATTAAAAGAAAAAAAAGCTATATTATAGTTTCCTGGTGGGATCAATCAAGCATTTTTCATTTTATTTCATTCAAACCCGTTAACACGGTCTTCTAAGCAACACAATAAGCAGCATGAGGTCATTCAAGCCCCAGGACAGCTTTTCTCTTTGCACACCGCTTTATTTATCATACCAGACAAAGCAATGAGCAATTAAATATGCATAATTAATAACAGCATTGCCTTTTGGTACCACATTGAGAGCCTCATGTATGCTGGCCCACTGATATGACTTGCTGGGACATTTCATAGGGGGCCTAATTATTATTAACACGTTTAATAAGTCCTTTGTCATTCTTGTCATTCCAAGTCAAAATGTCTGCTGTGAGTGAAGCTCATTATCTACGCTGATTGCAAACAGGTGGCAAGGTGACAAAATTCTTACTTAGCCAAAAAATCATCTTCAAGGCCAGTGATCAAATTCTAGTTTAAAAGCTGAGAAAATTACAGGGTAACACTGAGAATGAAACAATTGTGGGCACGGGTCTAAAAATACAGCAGAGGGACCAGCGTGGTGCTTTAAGTGTAAGCCATCTTTTTAAAAAAAGCATCTTCCACTCTACACTCCAGTTTCTACATGTATATTAGCTCCTCCTACCCTTTGCTATTTTCACCAGACACTAGTAATAAAGATCTGTGACTCTGCGGTCTCACCATTTACTGCCTAATTCAAACAATGAAAGCGTTGCTGCCTCCCGAGCAGCTGCGCCTGCGAGATATCAGTCTAAATCAGACATTGGATAATTACAGCAGAAATGCGTTTGTAGCTTTTTATTACCTAAGGAAAGAAAAAGAATTATGGAAAGAATACGTCAATACACGTGCACATGCATGCACACGCTGACTGTACAGTACATACACACAAGCCTTATCAATGGTGATACGATCTGTCCCTGGGGAAGCGTGGCGGTTGGCTCATATGTCCTCCTGTCATTGTCTGAGAGTGGAAAGGTAGTATGAACAACAGGAGGGTCATATACTGAAGGAATGTGACAAAGACGGTAACCGTGGCGGGGCTAACCGTTGTGTCTCTGTGCCGGGGAACACAGATGAAGCACAAGACGAGGAACAACTGGAGGACAAAGATGGAGAGAAGCAGGAAGAGCCTTGTTTTCAGTTAAAGTCTTGTGCCTTGTGTCAAATAAATTCACCCCTGTTGTCACATAAAAATCTCAATTAACCTTTTTTAATATCTTCGCCAATAACATTTCTTGCTTCTCTAAGACCTTAAAAGAGATTTCAGCCCCTCTAGCTGATAAAAAATGATAAAATCACAAATCAAAAATGTCAGATTTGAAGTGATATGTGCTTATATTTCATCTTGTCAAGGCAAGAATTTAGGGATGCAAGGAATCCACTAAGCAGTGATGACTTTTTGTCATTGTCCCTGAGGGAGAAATCTCAAAGCGTCTTGTAAAAAAAAAAAGCAAAAAAGGGTAGATACTGCAGGTTATTTGAGATGTGTAGGAAAGAAACAGTGCAGAAAAGGAAGGGAATGCATCAAATCGCTGAAGAAATTTCTGCCATAAAAACACAATCACTTTAACATCATAAAGTTGCACTACTTTTACTATCAAATTGCATCCTTGTATGTCTTATTTGCATCATTTTGATTCAGACCATGAACTGGAGATCGCGCGACCTAAAGGGCATCTCGAATTCCTTATCACTCTAAATAATGAATTGATATCAATGAATGAGAGCGCTGAACGGCTGAACCTCACTCTCACCCCTCCTCTCTGAGGTAGTCTGCTGATGCAGCCAATGGGATGCCGTCATCCTGTCTGACACTTCCCATCGGCCCCTCCTCCTCCCATCCGTGAGTATATAGCGTGTGAACGTCAGCATCACAACACACACACCATGCAAGCAGCCGAGCAGACGAGGCTGCTCGGAAAAAACATTCCCCCATTGATGCACACAGGAGATAAAGGCTGCGTGCTTCCTCTTTGCAACTGAGTGAAGGATTTTTCAGTCCTGCTGTCTTATTCTTTTTTCCCCCAGGTACATCTCTTTAGTCTGTAACTCAAATCAAATATTTACCAAGTAGTTTTTTATGTGTCCTAATTCTACCTTCTTTCACCTGCTCTATTTTCAGCTCTACTCTCTCTCCGTCTTTCCTGCTGTAGACACATGCAGGTGGCAAGTCTGTGGAGCAGCAGCAGCAGCAGCAACCTCGCTGGGATTGGCAGCACTGGCTACAGCTTCAGAGAAACCCCCTGCAACGTCATAAACGGCAAGACAGGAGCGTCCATCAAACGTACGCTGAGAGGCGGTCTTTTCCACTCCACTGCTCAAGGACAGCGGCTCCCAAATGGGCTGTTCGTCGGGCCGACAGCCCCCGGCCTCGGTCTTCCACCCGGACCTGGACTGTGGCAACGGCAGCGATGCCAACACCTTGGCCCAGGACTCTGACAACCAAAACCCAAACTTAAATGACTGTGGGGAAGCAGGGGAAGTTGAGGAAAGCCTCAGAGGGGGACAAGTTAAGCCTCCAGACTCTCTCCCCACGTTGGAGAGACTGGCGCAGGCGACCGGCGGGACAGAGAAATCCTGGTATCGCTGCGTGTTCCCCTTCGGCGTCATATCGCTTGTCATCGGCATGGCAGGCACCGGGGTGACATTTACCTTCAACACCCTGCTCCAGACCAAAGTGGTGTCGGTGGCGCTGCTGTGTGTCGGCGTGGTGATGCTGCTCGTGGCGGCTGTTTGTTGGAGGGCCCACAGACTGAGGAAGAGGAAAAAGAAGGAAAGTGGATTTTTCACAGCCGACCAGGGTACTTTGTGACAAAGAGGGGGGTGGCTTTCATCTCGTGCAGACACACTAGATGGACTATTGGTTTTCCCCTCTGCACAGACTGTTAATGCTGTTATTATTACTATGACAACAGAAGTTTGTAAGAGTTTCATCAGATAGTGTGTGTATGCTCTGAAAGCAGACACCACCTCCACGCTGAGCAGATACCAAACAGGGGATCACATTGAGACCTTCCCCCCTCTACCTTCCCTTTCATTCCCATCGGAGGTGTTTCTAAAGAGCAGAGCTGATAGCACATTACCGATCATCGCTGCACCGCTGGCCTCTTTGTGTCAGGGATAAATATGAAAGATAGGCACCTCAGGAACAGCTGTGTAATACCCGCTTATCCTCTTCCTGCTGCTTCAAGGATAAAGAAATGTGCCTCAGTGGGGACAAAAAAACAACCATAGAAGAAGCAGTTGGAGATTAGTGCGTCCAGAAGGCAGCAATGACCAGACCAGGGATAATTTAGCAAACTATCAGATACTGCCGCTTGACTGTGCAATTAGTTTACTGAATGGAGGGAAAGCAGCTTTTCTATACGAAGGGAACCAGACTGAAAGAAAAGCCCATGACAGCAGCTGCCCCCTTAGAGTTCAACGTAACACAATTTATCCAAACTACAAAAGATGAGCTTTTTTTTTTAGTCTCTCCAGTTTTTCGAGTGCAGCTGCTCATTAGCTGAAAGTTACGAGGCAGCAGTGAGTATGTAGCCTAGCTGAAAGGAAGCCCTGAATGAGGAATAATCATTCAGAACTAACTAGTACAGTGAAGAATTCAATAGTTCTTTGCTTTGAACCTTTTATATTTCTATTTAAATTCATGTTTTCAGGCGCAGACGCTCTTATTTTCACTCCCTAAGCTTTCCGGTGTACCACATAAGTAGAAAAAAAACAATAACAATAACAATAACAATAATTAATCTTTTGGGGGTATATAACTTCATTTTTAGCCCCCCTTGCAAATGAAATTGCTCCCCCCCATCATTCTTAGACTTGTCATCTATGATTTGTACACTATGTGGGTAGGAAATCCCATTATAGTCGTAGCTCTGCGAGCACAGACCAATAAAGAAAAAGTGTGTAACGGCCATGTCCTTGCCTAACTGATTTATCTGATGCTTGGGTCATGCTGATCCAAACAAGAGTGACACCAGCGGCAAAGAAAAATCCATTCTCTCCTCCTTTCATTCTCCCAGAGTGATTCACCTGTTTAGATATGAATATGGATGTGTTACTTCATAAAACATTTTATTCTTTATTGATCAGGTTAGCTAAGTAGGTCGGTACCTGTTGTGAAAGTCTGTTTTTTAATTTTGTCTGGACAACGTTTCTATGGAAATTTCCAGCTAAATGTTTTCTTTAACTGGCAAATTTTTCTTTGTCTTTGTTGTGGAGCCAAAATGTAGCATGTGAGCTAACACAAACAGCTATATTAGCATATGGTTATTACCAGCAGGTTACAGGGATCTGAGGAAGACCCAGCAGCTTCATGTCAGCTGAAATTATGTATTTTGATGATGTTATTGGATAATTATTAATACTATGGTCAAATGTTCAGTGGGCATCGTGCAGTCCAACTTTTGCATGAGTTTACTCCAGTAAATGTGGAGCAGCAGCTATACAAATTGCATATTTGTGTGTGTATGTGTGTGTGTGTACACACCAGTGCTACAGTTAATCTTTTTACTCTCATTTCTCTGTTTCCCTCTGTCTCTATTATCCAGTTTTACTCGCTACTTTCACGGTTTGCTTATGAAACCAGAGGTAATCTAACATAATCCCCTCACAGGATTGATGTGATTCGCATAAATGCCAACATATTTCTTTCCCAAATACTAAATATTCCTCTGAATTACATATCATATTTTCTTCTTTGCTGGTACTCTAAGAGTGTAGCCACATTTCTGAATGTATCTCTTGCAGAGTGTCTTATTAACGTCCTTGTACAGTGTAAAGACTATTTATGTATCTTCTATTTTGAGTAGACAGAGACTTAGTCATGCAGGAGAGGATTTATTTGAGGCACTTGCTGAAATTCCAGTTTTTATTTTTCTTAGCAGCTGTCTGGTGGTAATGATTTCAAGTGTGAGTGTTTAAATCTTCTGTTTCATTCCAAAATCGGAGTATCTGACGTTTTGTATTAACACATATATAATGGGTTTTTGAAGTTTAAAGTGGGGAGCATAATCTGTCAAAGAAAAGAAAAAAAACAAGGTATTTCTAAAAATAGAAACATGTTTTTGGAATAAAACTAAACAGTTGCTAAGTGATTGTGGTCAGTTTGCTTTGAGTTTAGCATGGTCACGCTTTTCTCTTGAGTGCCTTTTCCTTGCTACATCAATATTTCTACGTAAAGTGCAGTTAATGTAAGCTGTGCAGGACTCCTGCTGCCAATAATAAGTAGCCCAAAAGAGAGGCAGACGTACCGCAGTTTCTGTATTCAGGTCCAGTCAGTGTGGTCTGCATGAAGTTACTTTAAGTCACAGTTTGATATGGTTCCTTTGGTAAATTTGTCAGAAATGCCAAAAATAGTTATCAAAAAAGTTTATTTTTTGCTTCTCTGATGTGTCTGTAAAAATCTTTTTCTTTTTTTCTTGTTCACTGTTCCTTAAGCAATGAATTAAAAGCAAAGGTTGGATTTTTGAAAGTTTTTGTTTTTTTTCACCCAAATGAAACCTACGTTTACCTGTGTTGATTGAAATCCTTCCAGTGCTTAAAAGGTTCCATTTTGTTTTTCTTTCCATTTTTCTTTTTTTTTTTCAAAGATACAATGCCCAAAGCACTCCTTGCTCCAAACCAATAAAAAAAGCACAAAACCCTCATATTAACACCTTTATGTTCAATAATAAATGTGTGTGGTGTTCACATGTACATTTATGGTTAGACAATAAACAATTACCGAGGAACAAAAAAAAATCATCTCTTAACACTACAATTTCTACAGAAATTCTAGATATATTTCAGTAAGGGTTCAGAGATCATAACTAGTTGGTAAGACATTTTAAGGAATAATTAGGTTTCTTATATTCAAAGTTGCCCCAGTTCTAAACTGTCGATAGCAGCTGCCCAATCCCAACAATTTATCAGTGTCTCAGTAGCAAAACTTTAAGATGCGTCTCATGCGACCAATTGTTTACACACTAATAATTGCTTGATGCTTTGTTTTAAGCCTTGTACAGAGTTTAACGTTACTCTTAATTTCTGTAGAACAAAAAAGGAAAAAACAAAAAACATCATGTGTTATTATCTCGTTAGATGGATCCATTGGAAATTATATCTGGGCTGACTTTGAAAGCATTGACTAAAACACACAGGGACCCTGATTTACAAAGATTCCAAAAAACTGTGGGGAGTGGTAGCAGAGTTGTTACAGAGCTGGGCTTGTCCCAGTGTCAAACTCCAGTAAACCACTGTGGGCCCTTGTGCAATACCCCCCACCCCCCCACGCCCACCCCCCGTACATTAACTCCTATAGGAGAATTAGAGAATAATAATGCAGTGTTAATCAAAAATCAAAAATTTTGTATTTACAACTAAGAAAAAGTTAAAGGAGCTATACCTGATATTGCATCCAGCTATTTAAGTTACCGAAAGCAACTATTTTTTAGCTTTAGCTGAAAACACTCTCTACCAATGGGGTTAACTTTCGTAACGTCCAGATTCCGAAAGTTAACCCCATATGTAGAGAAAGTGTGTAACTTCCAGATCCCTACGGGAAGGCTCTTACTGGCTGATCAGAATCAGAATGGTAGAGAGAGTGTGTCACGCCAAAAAACTAGCTGCTTTTGCTAACTTTTAAGACCTTTAAGAAGAGCAAGGAAAAAGAAAAAAAAATCTTTACTTATAGTCTTATCACTTGGTTCACTTGTAAACAGAATTGAATAATTAACATCTAAAGATGCCATCAATTAAATTAAACAAGGCAAGCAAAGATTTGCAGCTTCAGTATACAAGACTGTCTAAAAGGGGCTGCACAGCATTTGGAATACATTTAGCAGAAGGTTTAATGTTGTTTTCTTTGTGTACAGTAGCACACCATACACTTCTCAGCTGAAGTGTGATCTTCAAAGACCGTGGTTTGCAATCTGCAGTCGCATCCCCCCCTTTAAGGGGGATGGCAAAAGTATAAGGTTGCATGAGATCATAACTACTTAGTGGTTTTAACAATTAAATGCTTATTTTTACAAAAAACAAAACACATTTATTTGAAAATCAAGACTAGGAAGATGGAGTGCTACTGTTAGACAATGAGGTATTTGTTGTTTAGTTTATGGAATTTCAGAATATGTTCCTGAATGACTGCAACTCCAGCTTATTAAACAAACAGTGAGTGATGCTTTTTAATCAATAAAGCATACTTCAAGGCCACATTCACTTATTAGAGTGAGACCAAAAAAATGAATATACAGGGTTGTAAATCAAATATCATGTCGTGGAAAGTGCCCTTAATGCCTCTTAATGTGCAAGCCAAAGTGCAGGGTAGGAAAATTTTCAAAGCGGGAGCCACAACTATGTCCACTGCGGCTGAAATTGTTCCTCTGCACCAATTTGTATGCCCATTTACTCCATACATGAACATGCCTTGGCAGGAAATTAAATTTCAGTTCACTGACGTTGACATTTTATGGCAGGACAGGGTGCTCTGAAAGGATCCCCACAAAGATAATAATCTGCTCTGAATGGATTCAACCAAAGCTACACAAATATTGTTATGTCACATCATGTTAATATCCCCTAGCTTTATAGATAATAAACAACGGGACTCACAGAACAAATGTTGTAGAAACAATGGCAGTTATTCCTGGATCTGCAAACGAAAAAGTCCCAGAAATCATTCGGACGTAGTTCACATGCAGCCAGTGAAAGAAATTCAGGAGGAAAAACTGGTATGTATTTTTTTTTTTCAATTTAATAATGTTTGTGATTACGTGCTTCTGGATTTCTGGGGCCTCTTGCTGCATTTGTGAGGTAACTGCAGAAGAGAACCCGAAACACAACATCATCGTACATTAAAGTGTTTGAGCAAACCCTCAGGTACTTGTGTTCTACCGCAATCAGGTGCCACCAGAGTAGCAATCCAGCTAAAAGGGATTCTATGTAGTTTCCTAGTGTTTGAGCTAGCGACTGCCATCTATGGGTCTTTACTGCACCTCAGTCTCCATGGTAAGCTTGTGCATGACACAGGACTAAAGGTAGAGGAAACAATGTTTGATAGAAAAAAGTTAATTAAGTCCTATAAACATAGGCCTAATTCTAGTAATAAATAACAAATAATATTACCAAGAAAGCCATATTTTTTACAAGGCCTTGCTGGGTTACTACAGGATTCGCTGGAGAACAGCACTTCCAACAGCCCACATCATGTCGTCATCACACTCCATCATCTTCTCCAGCAAATCATTCTGCGGTCAATAAAGCCAAACCTATATGCAACATTTAGTTTTTTCATTTACATTTACTTTTATCCAGAAAATCCAGTTTGATATCTACCTTCAGCCATAGCGTGAGCTAATTGAAACCATTTCACTTGAGCGCACTTGACGTCACATCTGCAGAAACAGCGCAGGAGATGTTTCCCGCGGTAGATTCAGGAAAAAAAGATACAGGCTTATAAATGCGCCAGCGCTGAACTACTGAGGTGTCAGTCTGCTCATCAAACAATGTTTTAATCGTGAAGGGTCAAATAAAAAGGCTATTGTAAAGATATTTTTCAGTAAAAACTTACATTTAGTCCCTCAAAGGATACGGACATCAGAATTGAACAAACAACAGCAAACTATCCAATCCTGGACCCTGTGGTGGAATCTGGGCATGAAGTACACATCTGTTAAACAATTATATAGCCTGGTCCCGCTCACTAAATTTCACAAGCACCATATAGTCTAGTCAAGAGGCCTAATCAACCGATTTCCAAAATCACAAAAAAAGTGGGAGCCAATCAAGTTTCAGCTTGTCCAAAGAGGCGTGCTCAATGCAGTGACTCGACAGGAAGCAACACCGTCAACATTGCTAACATGGAGCAACGGCGAGCAAACGTTTGACACAGCTGTAGATTCTGTTCTCAGCACATTAAACGGAAAGTTCTCTGTGACATGTGAGCAACGAGTAGCCCTGGAGACATTTATTGGAGGGAAAGACATTTTCGCCTTGCTTTAACCGGCTTGGGTAAGAGTCTGTTAGCCCCGCTGGCTACACACAAGTCAGAGAAAAGAGTGCTGTGATTGATTTATCTTTGATTGATTTAAGCTTGGAACAATCAGCAACAGCGTCACTTGAAGGGTCAACCTTTCCTTCTGAGAAACAGTGGTGCTACAGCTCCTGGTGCTCGCATTGAAGTCGCGTTAGCCAGGCTACCATTTATGTGAGGCTTTTGTGAACCTGCTACTCTGTGTCTCAGTTACATAATTAAAGTTCAACAAAAGCCATGATAGCCATGATAAAATCTTAACTTTGTTAGTTAACTATCTCACTCTTCTGTAAGTAAATCGTGACTATCACTTCATTAGGTGGTCACAGATGGACACATTTTTATCAGTGCATTTCATACAAAAGCAATCTAGGAGCCTCTGCCTTCATAGTATCACTGAAGGAATCTCCTTCAGTGTTATACTGAAGGATATCCTCCATACTGGTCATCTTTATAGCTCTAGGACAATCCAATGTCACTCTTCTTAACCGACATCAGTAGTAATTAGCACTTCCTTGGACCCAAGGACCGCCAGCTGTTCAGCATGACCACATAAAAAAAAAGAAATCATTTCTCCTGTCATTTCAGCAATTATCTCTTCAAATGCCAATGCACGGTCACATCAGCATGTCCTGTCTAACTTCTCATTAGTATGCTCCACCTATTACTCAGGCCAGTCATCTAAAACTCTGGGAAGCGGAGCGCTGTATTGATTTCCGCCAGTGAATCTGCGCTCATCACTTTCCCAGCACCTTTGTGAGCACAGCTGTTTTGCCATGAATATTCAAATGAGCCCACGTCCTGAATGCGCCCACGCTTTTTTCCTCTTCCTCCTCCTCCTCCTCTTCCTCTGCCTCAACCACCAAATCTATAAGAGACTGTGTCATTCGCTCTCCCTCATCCCCTGAACAGAGCTAAAAATAGATCAGTCTGATGTCAATAGCAAGGGAAACAGGCATGGAGAGGGGTGGGCCACTGGTTGAAAGAAGAATGTGTGAAAGTGGGAAGGTTGTTCAACTGTATTCATCAAATTTGTACCAGAGGCAACAGCCGGTAGATGAATGCGGAGCGCTTTTAGACTAATTGGGAGGACAAGTGGTTATTTGCACCACACGAAATTCTGGTCAATGAAATGACTCATTCGGACTACTTTCATTCATTTTCCATCAAAAGCATGAATGCTTTTGATGGAAAATGAAAAAAAGTAGTGAATGATTCAACTCATTGATATGGTGAGAAGGGATAGACTTTCTTTTTTTTATTTAATGAAAGAGAAAAGCCTGCCACATTATACGAGAAATAACTTGGAGATTTGCAGAACAACCCCTGGTTATGTTGAACCGATGAATGTACACAGTTGAGGGGGTATGAACAAATAGTGCACCTGTTCCTTGTGTTTCCAGGAAAACATCAGCCTCTTTCACGCAGTTTTTTAAACAGGGTGGTCTAATGTCATGGGGTGCACCACCTCTCGAGTATTGTATGCTGAAAAGATTGGCTCTCCCCCTGTGGATGGATGTTATCTAACACGACACAGGTTGTCACTACTATAACAAAGGGGTATACAAGGTCCTGCTGAGCCCACCAAGGCACCTGAAGCAGGCTTTCAGGCTGTGAAGGGTTGTCTCTACTTAGAACCTTGTTTCTGTAATTGTCACTTGGAATACAATTTTGTTGATCTTTAAATCAGGACAGTATATTACTAAATATGTTATTCATAAAAAACATAATTTTGAAGATGAGGATTTTTCTCATGTTTCATTTGTAGTTGATAATTTCTGGAAAAGTCCAATTTTTCACATCAGAGCAATTCAAAGGTCTGACTTTTATCATGTAAGTACCCTTTTCTTTGATTTAATAATTCATTTGATGCATCACTGTTTGTTGGGTGACTTTATTCTCAGCATCAAACAACAATGGCAAATATGGAAAAAAACATCATACAGTAGCGTGTGGGCCTTGACTCACATAAATAGGAAGAAATATAAATATATGGCTAAAGAGGAAAGATATAAAGAACAGGGGCCCATCTGATACTAAATAAGAACTGTAATGTTAGTTGAGCGCTTTGTCAGGGTATCAACCCATTCCTGAATTTCGTTTCATGTAGTTAGTCTTAATTGTTTTACTCTACACCATCAGCTGAACATACAATACCAGGTCAGTGGTGAGCTGCTATTTATTATTTTCAGCACAAATAGTTAGGGGGCCAATAAGTATGCTGTAAGTTGTTTCATATCTTTTACAGAAAAGTGTTTTCAAAATGCTTTTATGTTTGGACAGACCCAGAGTGTATAAATATGACTGCCATGGAATTTAAAGTTTCTCCAGAATTTATTATTGTTAGGGATGGTCCGATCCAATCAGTATGGAGTCCGATCCAGCGCAAAATTACTGGATGGCTTTTTTATATTAGATCCTGTGCGATTCAAATCACCTCACATATCCTCACTTTCACTTCGTGCATTTTCTGTTTATACAATGGGATTGTTTTGATTTGATTTAAATGTTTGCACTAAATTGCACTTTTATTTTAGTTAAAACATTTGAATGGTGCAGCTGTGAATGTTATGTTTACAAATGCTGTTTTATCAGATGTGAACTTTAAGTTTTAGTTATAAATCGTTATTGCATATTTTCCTTCTCTCTTTCAGGGACCAGGACAATTGTTGTACAGTGAACGTGATGCTTTTAGAAATTAGCATCAAGCAAATTACATCTTAGTATTATTAACAACTTTCAGAGTGACAAAAAGAATCTAATGGTAATTGGATTGATATTGGCTAATGCTCAAGGCTGCAGTATCGAAATCAGCATCAGATCTGAATAAGTGGTATCGAGCCATTCCTAATTATTATCATTATTGATATTTCTGAAAAATGACTGGGGATCTAAAGAATGTCGTGTTGCCAACCTTTCCAAAGCTACTTTACAATTTGTAATTGTTTACTTTAATTCATTATTATCAGTGTCTTCAAAGGTCAATTGGTTCAGCTTGTAGATCTCTTGGGTCCAATGTGGTTGATTTAAATTTACCAAAGAACACTTTGACAGATAGAAAATGTTGCTTCTTTGTGTATTCAAGATGAAAAATATTAAAGGGGTTTTTTGCCAAAGACATATTTTCTTAACTACCAACATCCAGTGACAACTTGTTAGCTAATGGATGGGTAGGAAGTAAATGGTGCTAGAAGCTACATGTCTGAGTGTCTACTGGTCATCATACTGAAGCCGTGAGCCCATGCTTTTGGCTGTAATAAACAGCAAAAATCACAATGTGCATTTTCTTTTACTTTGAAAATAAAAAGTCTGCATTTCACTTATCATATTAAAGACTTGCTTGAGTCATTCATTCCTCTTTAATTTGGTATTGTTCTGTACAAAGAAGGAGGTGTCATAGATTTGAATGTAAAAGAAGAAAATCCAGATGATACAGTACAAGTCAAAGGTTTCAGACACACTGGCCCGCTTACATCTAATGAGAAAGTGTACAATAATAATAATAATAATAATAGTAAGTATTTACCAGGTTTTTCCAAATTGAATCATCAGAAAGAAAATTTGTTATCATGTTAAGTTGTCTTTTTGCTGGTGCATGTTAACAGACAGATTTCAGGGTGACACAGTTCTCTAAATTAATCTAAAGGTCACTGGTTAATCATCATCTTTACATTCTGCAATTAGTAAATATTCACGAAGGCAGATGACTTAGCTAACAAGCACATTCTCCAACATGATGAATATTCCTCAAACATTACAGTTAATTTTACACGCAAAGAGGATAGATGAGGATTAAATGTCCATTTGTCAAACCACAAGATGAACCATTTGTCAAGCAATGTTTATTTAATTAAGCAATAAGCACCTTTGTTTGGTCGTCTACTAGAGTGAATCTTCAGAAGATTACCTCTAATCACCAATAAATATCACTCATTCCATCCTGAATACGTCTCTCCTCTTGACCTCCCTCAAACCTTCCCCCAAGCTTTACTCAGATTTTTCTCTTTTGTGGCTGCAGCAACATCATGGACAAATCCTCTCATTACTATGCTCTGTTAATTAAGGAGCCATGGATTTCCTCCTGCTCAGGTGTGACTCATTTCTGGAGGGTCCAGTGTCAAAGGTGCTAATTATCAAGGCAATAAAGTCACCTCACACCTTCTCAGCAACAATATCTGCACCATCTTGATTCCACGGGTCTTCAATTATTCTGCCTCCTCTGAAAAGTTTATTATAATAGTTGCTTGTTGATTTTATCTTTAGAAAGATGAGAAAAATAGGATGCAGCATAATTAGAGAAAGGGGCCACTGCCTCTCATTTGCAATTCTGCCAAAGAATTATTATTACACACATGCACAAGGGAGTAAAAAGCTGGCATGGAAAGCAGGGGCTGTTTGTGTGACTGCTTGTGTTTTGCAGTTGTGAATTAGTGCAGGATTTATGCGCCCAGCACTGTCCTTTCTCTCAGTTTGTAAAAAGGTCAAACTAAATAAAACGTAAGAAGCTGAAGAGACAAACAAGACGGGGGAGACAAGAATTAATGAATAGAGGAGAAGGAAGGATGAATGGGTGAATGAGGGTGGAATGGAGGGTGTAAAGATGATAAGATATGAGAATGGATGAAGGAGGGAAGGGTGAGAGAAAAAAACAGGTCTTCAAAGACCAACTGGGTGATGAGAGGCGGGTTTTCTTTGTTAACTTCAAATTTAATTAATCATTCTTTGAAAACCAGTCACCCACAAACTAGATGAAGTGGAATCCTTATGTAGTGTCTCAGCTCTAGATGCTGAATTGATCTATTACTGCGCCTCCATCAACAAATCACACACTCTTCAAAATAGTTGTTGTCCTTATGACATGAAAATGGGGGGAAAAAAAGACTTCACAGTAAAATGGCTGAAAATCACTGATTTATCATTTAAAGAGGTTATTAAGTCTCTGGCATCATTAATGCATACTTTTTAAAATAGGAAACATTCAAAAATAATACTGGATTATGAAGGTTTGGCCACAATCCTTGGTTACAGAGGAGTATTGAAAGAAGCAGGCTGCAAACAACTGAATTCCTAACAAACTGAACACTGGAAAAACAAGCTGTATAAGAAACTTTGAACTACCAAAAGCAAAATGAGTTAGACATAATTAACAGAAATATCAAGAACTAAACCTAAATCCAAAATGCCATTACAGGTGATAAATTGGTAATTCTACAGAAAAAAGCTACACAAACATCCTGTTTGGTGCTTCCACTAACCCTCCTGTTCTCATATTGTCTCTGGCGTGAGTGGTCTCTTTGTCCATCATTTCTCTGATTGACAACATGTCTACTTTATTTTTGGTGAAGTTCTTTTCATCATCTGCTTTCATGAATTTAACAAAACTGTTTACTATAGCTCGATATTTTGATTTATGAATGAGACAATTTCTCAGGAACCTTTCTGGGGGGTCAATAGTAACACTATTTTAAGCTGAATGTGCTAAACTGCAGTTTATAAAACACACGTTTGCTCAAATGAGTAGATCTACATTTCAATATCCATGCAAATGCAGCAACAGTTCTACAAAACCGATAGGAAAAAAATGTATTTAATAAATGCTGCACAAAGGTCAAAAGATGACATGATCTCAGAACTTCCTCCTCACTGACCTGTGTTCCTCCTTTTACCCTTTATGGCTTTTTTTCTACCGTGCCGGCAAACTTTTCAGAGGCACTAACTGCATCGACAGAAACTGACCACATTTTGCTGCAGCTGCTGTGCTAAATATCAAAACCATGAGGTCTGTTTCTCCACATGAGCTCTTCCTAGCAGAGGGTGAAGCCAAAAATCCTCTCAGATCCTCTCACACCTTTGAATCTTGTCAACCCAGAGAAGTTGCAGCGCTCCAGCTGTGACTTTGTGATATCCACATGCTGTAAATTTCTTTTCCTGCACCCAGCACCATCCAATGGCGCCTTGTCCTGCCTTTTAGCTCAGGATTTACTGTGTCCCTTCAAAACTTTAATCTTTCAAACTGTAAAAAACACATGGAAGGGCTATTGTAGTACTAGTCGTCATGAAAGAGGGCTGTTTTTTCCCCGACATTTGTTGCTGGAGATAAAGAACATGGACAAGGGAATATTAGACAAGATAAAGTATTAACCTCTTAAGTTGTTTTATTCTTAATTAACTACATTCATTTCTTTTCACATAACATGGCTGGATAATTCCCAGAAAATTTAAAGAACAAGTATTTAAAGAACAAATATCAGGTACTAAATTAATAGAAAAGTAAAAGCTGTTGTGGGGAGTGATACAACACTATTAAATCCCTTTTTTAAAATTTTACATGTGAATGATTATGGATTTTGGAGTATTTTTTGGCTCCGTTTATGTCAGAGAAGGCAAAAAAAAAGTACAGCTAGCTGAATGGAAAGAAGATTCTTGACTCACAGCAGCTCAGAAAGTTGTTAAGGGTCAACAGGAAACGTGTTTACAGCCAGATAATCAAATGTGACAATTAAGCAGCCAGTAAGCTGGTGTTCATTCTTGGACTGACTGAATGTCACACAGCAGGTCTAGATTGGGAAAATTATCTTCATCTACAGCCGCAGGCCGAACAGCACCCCTGAAAATGAAGGGCAACTGGAGCACCTGAAATAATTTGTCTGCACAATAAACCTGCAATCCTAAGCCAATAGCTATATTGTTATGTGTTTAGAGGTCCTTTTTTAACACCACTATATTGATTTTTTTTTTTTAAATGCCTATTGAACCTAGAATATTATCATTTTGAAATCCAACGCCTCTTTATGTATCTCAAGGTAGGAATATATTTTAAATGTATTTTGTTTCACAAGTTGGTACAATTACCTGAGATTGCATGCTTTAGTAACAAAAACACAAGGAGAGTGTACATTACTGCACTTATTTAGTGCAGCTGGCGGTAAGGACCAGAGTAACTGCTCCTTTGAAGGATGTTGATCTGTCCAACAGCTCCAAGCTATGACGCAAACATGCATTTGGATGGAAATTAAACTCAATGATACTAAACAGATCATATCGTTTACATAAGGCTGAAGGCTGATGATAGGTAATGGCCAGCCAGCATGTTACTCAAAACTCATCTGATGAAGAGATTCTGCAATATGAGGCTAAAAATGTCCACTTTTAAGGCCAGATGAATGACTTTTGGCAAATTTTCACACTTTGGTGCCCCCTTAATGAGTCCAGTTAAAGTGAAACACAGCTGTCGTTGATGCTCCAGGCGATGAAAATATGTTGTAGTGTGGTTTCACAGCCTTGTGACCTTACAGCAATGTACATCAAAACAAGGAAAGGCAAAGAGTTATATGATTAAAGAAAATTGATTGTCTCTACCCAAAAATATTGATCCGATAATCTGATTCAGTTGTGGTGCAGGCAGCAAGAATCATCCCTAACCCGCAGGACTGCAGCCCTCTATGACCATCTTTGGACACGCCTACAGTCGAAGGACTTCAAAGAGTTATGCCTTTGAGTTGTTTGTGACTTCAGACACTCGACCACATGAAAAAACATACATTTGCATTAAAACATCTGCCAGAAGAGTCACATTCAAGGCTCATTTATGCTCCCTCACATAGTGGGTACTTCCATTTCAAGCGTTGACATACTTAGCTGCCCTTCTTACCTCAACACGAGCTTATGTTGCCATAGAGGGTAATACTGATTTCAGAGTTCACTCCTGCACTCTAACATCAGTTTCGAATATAAGTTTTACCTCTGTAAAGTTGTTTGCAACCATGCAAAATGCCAGACACACTTTTTTTCCATTTGCTGCATCAACCAATGGATCAACCAGTGCCCTGAAAATGCACCAGTTATGGACATAAAGATGCCCAGATAGACGAAAACTGTCTGTCTGTGTGTCGAGTATAAACAGGCCTTTATTCAGGAATGGAAGACAAATTAAAATCTTGTGTTTGTAATATTTAATGACACTGCATTAAAATAACATCCAGTGGTAAAAATAAGCATAGAAATGATTTTGTATGCTAACTTGTGTTCATCTACAAATGGATGTAGGTGCAGTGATTACTTCATAACTGGATACACTTCAACATCCATGTGTACTTTCTTCTTCTATGTTTTTTTTAGGGCATTGCTTATCTCAAACGATGCTTACACACCAATTAAACAAAGCTGGTACTGCAGTTTTAAAGCTCAGAAGGTTCTCATTCACACACAGTAGTAAAAATGGTGACACAAATATGGCAGCTTCCATGTATGTAAACCCACATCATGAACTGAGTACTGTAGATAGAAATGACTCATTTGCAGAGAAAAATGACATAACAGTTTTTAAACATATATTGAATTATTGATATTGTTTCATGAAACACTTTTAATCAGTAATTAACTTATCTAACATAAATACTTTAGTAATATTATTCAGTGTTATAGAATATGCCAGATTTTAAATGTGTAGTTTACATGGTGATATGGTAGTAAATATTAAAAATATTTTATCTATTTATTGCCAGGTGATTGCTGAGGCTTACACCCTGTGAAAGATTAGCTTCCCTTTACCAGAAGTGGTCCAGCAGGATCAGTTGACACCAGTCGTTCCAGATGACTGCAGTGACAAGAGCTGGACCTGTTTCATTTTACTCACTCACAACATTTTGTTGTACTTACTGGACCAAATAAAGATAAGAAACATTTTTGTTCTCCTGGACAATTCCTGCACATAAACTGGAAGAGGATGGTTTGTGAAGCTGGAAATAACAATCCCCATCCACTCCCATCTCAGTGATACACTTGAGAGTGTCTTAAACAACTGTCCCTATTATCTCTGTTAATTCAGATGCAAGAGATGTACCATGATGTGGCAACATGCTCTGCTGAAGTTCAGTCACCACCTCAGGATATAGTTTAAGCTGATAGGAGCCTTCAGCTTTCTCCTTTCTCCTGGAAAAGGTTACAATTAAAACCTGGGCTGAATCACTAATTCAGTGAGTAAGTGGAAAATTAAAGAGCCTAGAGACACTGTTATAGTTTGTTTTATTTGGCTTAACTGAAGAGCCCGTGGTGCCACTCAGACTGAATGAAAAAAAGGAAAAGCGTGTTTGATACTTAACCTAAGAATTATTTGAGTTGGACTGCTTCTATGAGATTGTTGGCTTTTAAAACTTTAAAACAATAACAATTCAAAGACTGTTATGTTGTTGTGAGCCACAACTATTGGGGACTAAATGATTTTTGCTATGTAGGTAACCTTTACCATTAATTGTTCTGTATTAGAGGTGGGTGGGATTATTTCTATTTATCTTTTCATCCCAATATGTAATGCCTCTTCTTTTTGTGTAAACTTTCCATGATCAAAACAATATTTGCTTTATGAAGACAAAAAAATTGTGGCATACAGGTCACTGTAAACTTTTATTTTGTTGTATACTCTTCCTAGCTTAAATGCCATATAGAATCATAGCTCATGCTAACATGGGAACTGAAGCGGTTAGCATATCACAAGTTTTAAAGGTTGTCAGGTATGCAGATATAAGCAAGTTTACATTGTGTGTCACCTGTGTTTGATGCCTATGAATCCAAATGCATCTATGTATCTAACATTTTTATAAGTGTTTCTTCGCATCTGTTTTGTTTCCATAGGAACTACAGTGTGAGACATATTAAACTGTGCTTTTTCTTAGAAAGTATTATTGTCCACAGAGACAACCAATACAGATACCACATTGTGTAATGCCAACTTCGCAACTAACACAACACAGAAATACATCCATAATATCAGTCTTTCATCCAGTCTTTTTAAAAAAAAAAAGTAAATTGGATGTGATCCTTTTAATTACTAAAAATTAGATTTAAATAAATAAAGTTTCACTGATGAGGCCAATCAAATCACTGTTAATTTCAGATAAGATTATTGTAATATGGCTTACTTGTCTTACTCTGTCTGTAGTTTTAAAGAGGTCCATAATGCAGCTATTTTCTCTCTATCTTATGTCTTTATAGGAGAAACTAGATATTTTATATTGAATTAAGCTCTTGTTTAATTATAGTCTCATTAAGCTTTTCCCCAGTTATATGATCGGTGTTTTCTGTGTCAGTCCGATGCATAATCAAAATGTATCCCCGCTGTATCTAGTGAGTGTGTTTATTTCTATTTTATAGCAATGTATCTTATTTTTGTGGTCTGCAGGGCTTTCCGTGAACCCTCTGCTGTTTTTAAAACAGGATTCTTTTTCTTAATCTCCCTCTGAAGTCATGTATCACAAATAAGCCAAGTGCATTTGTTCCAGTCTCAGATGACTCAGTGACTGACAGGACAGTAAATGAGATCTCCTATCTGTTTTTTCATCTCAGACTGTTTTAAATATGTGCTTGTGTTACATTGTATGGAGGAAGGCTAATAAAAGGCACTGAATTGCCTTGTGAGAGTGGCTGTTTGATTCCCTAATCAATGAACATCCGCCAGTCAGCTATAGAAACTTCAATTACTCTCACAAGCACACATCCACAAATACACATACTAGCACACAGGACTAGTCAATTACACACTCAGCCACACACTCAGTCACACACTGGACAGTTCAATTACAGGGCGGCTTTGCTTTGTCACTGCCCACAATTGATGCTATATTTTCTCTGGCTGGTGCACACCAACGCAGTGCAGATGGCCACATAGGCAGCACTTCAAATTATGATATTATATCATAGATTTTTATTTAATAGGCACCTGTATAATATATAAATATATAAACATGTTAGATTTTTCATATTTGTTTTTTTCTTTGTAAAATGATGAGATTTTCTTTCTTGGGCGCATCTGTGACATTGATCCAAAAGGTACCCCCTAAACAAGTTCACATACTGTATTTAGATTTTGTGTTCTACTTCAATTCTATTTTGACATTTTTGCATTGTGATCTTTAAATAAGTGACAACTTTTAACTTTCTTAGGATGGACTATCAAGCATAAGTCAATACTGTCACATTTTAAAGTTTCTTAGGTTTTTAATGGCTTTTGTCTTTGCATGTGAGTGCCCTTTCCAAAATTATACTATAATTTTATATCCAGTAATTGGATCTGTTTTCCTTATTTATGTTTATGAAATATGCCCATGATAACACGGCTTGACTGGCATTAAATAGTATTTTACCAACAAGAGGAGTCCAAAGGAAAATCCCTCAAAAGATTTATGAGGACATTCTATTTATCCATCTGTTATTAGGTGGAGCCTCATCAGACATGGTCTCCAATGAGGGGTAGCTGTCAAAAAGTCATTCTTAAGGAAGGGAAACGGGCATATTAATTAACATAAGAACTGGACTGAAAATAAGCGACAGCATGTGTTATGGAGGGATGGACGCTCAGATGGATGCTCCCTAGAGCCTGGACCACAACATGAGTGAGCAGTGTGGGATCAACTGGGCAGAAAACATAACCCTAACCCCTCACCAAGCAAACAGATTTGAAATGCCCTTCAAGATGTCTGGAAAACTATTCCCTGACTTTTTAAAACACCTTGTTGTGAGGCATCCGTTTTAATTAAAAGTAGGTTTTATAGTTTGAGCGGTTCTTTAATTTGTTGGTTTAAATAAAGCCACCTCAATTGATTTGAAGTGAATTGTGTTTTAATAGAGTAAATGTGGCAGAATGATCACATTCTCTACAGAGAATACTCTCAATTTTCTATTTTGCTTCCTCTTGCAAAGTGGCAGTGCACTGAGGCAAACCTGTCTTCATGCAGATGTCTGACTCGTTGCAACTACAGTACGTCTCATGCTCAGACAACCGTAAAGGCTGCTTTTATGTGAGCCAAAGCACATCTGACATTCCTCAGATATCATGGTGGATGCGTGGGATATAAGGACAAAGGTTGGTGTTTGACCATCTTATCAGGAAATGTTCTCTTGCTTCCTCCTGCCTTGCTTTGTATTAGCGAGTTCTCGTGCCCTCAAAGTTCAACTACTTTTCTAGACTAGTTCACATAAAATGGCCCGGGCTGGTGGCCAAATATTTGACACAGATGGGCAAAAAGACATGAAGATTTCGGCATGAATAAAAACAAAAACAAGTGTTATTGGTCATCACTCTTTGTTGAAAGTCTGCTATTGCGGGCAAACATGGTATATAATGCTTTATAGAAACTTAAAGACTGATTTCCCATGCAAAATCTGACTTTTAACGGGAAATCATTCTTATTGTTTACTGTGCGTGCAGACATACACCACATCTTCACAGCTTATTCTTCTTTTGTAACGTGTTACACCAACAAGACAGCTTCTCTCAAGTGAACGAGACATACATATCGCAATGAATTATTCATGACATCAGGGATCTGAAACAGCAAGAGCAAAAAAAAATCTGTGTGAACCGAACTAAGCAGGGAAAAAAGCACCTGACCTAATTATCCATGACCCTGTCTCTTAAATGAATCCTCAACAGAAGCAAATTCCAGAGAATCTTTAACATCTGTCCCGTCTTCCCTAAATTCATAAGGAAAGAGAGCCTTTTCTCTTTTCTTTTACTTTGTTTTTTATGTCCAGTGTCACCAGAGTCACAGTGAGCAATAATAATAACAATAATAACAAGAAGTCAGGGCTGTGATGAAAAGCAAAAATTAAAAAAAAACAACAACCTGCAGCTTTTAATGGATGTCAGCGCCTGGTAGACTGCTACTATGAAGACATTTCTGTATAAAAATAGGAGCATGGCACATGTAATCACACCTGAAAGCATATAGAGTAAACATGGACACCATAGCTTTTGGTTCCAGCATATTAATAAAACATCTTGTCTCTAAGGTCCTCTTCTGCTTGTCACCATAAGTCAGTTTATGCCAACATAAGACACAACTAGGCCATGGGTTGCTGAAACCACTCCAGTCGAAACCAAGAGACATTGAGATTTCATGTGAACAATTAAGATGCTTGATGCCAACCCATTATGTGGTACAAATTGCATATTTCTGCTGTAGTAATGCATATTTTTCAGGCATTCATACTCTGTGCTTCTGACTCATTTTGATCATTTTGACAGCATCATTTTACAGCAGCATTTTTGTTTCGGGCACTACTACAAACAAGCAAATGGATATCAACATGCATTCTACTGTATTCCGCAAAGTAAAAAAGAGGACATTATCAATCGAAGTAAGGCAAGAGTAAACATAGGGTTGACTTTTACTGGCTGGAGAGACCTCAGACAAGAGACAGGATGTAGGACATATGCTGAGTTAGCTGTCATCAGGGTAAGGTTTAGGAAACATCGCTCCAGGATCTTCTAATTGAGATATAACCATAACAGCCCAAAGCCTTTGCTGATTTTAATTTTTTCTTTGTACATGTATAACCTTTAATATATTGTCTTCTTTTGTAAGTGTACTCTTTATCAAAATGAGAAAAAAACCCTATAGGAACAAGACTGTGTCTGAAGACAAAGGGAGAAATGTGTGCATAGATTATTTTCTTCATATTGTCTTTTGTATTACAAAAACCAAAGACCAAAGACTGCATCAAAGGTGAGTAAACAGTTGTGGAAAAATTATTAGACTGCACTGTTTTCTTCGATTTCCAATTCCTTTATGTATCATGTGACTTAAAGGGGCTATACCCGATTTCACGTCCGGCTAGCTTAGTTAGAGATAGCGGCTATTTTTTTTTAGCTTTTGTATGACGCTTTTTCTTCGCTAAGGGGTTTAACTTTCATAATTTGACTCCGGATCACCACGGGAACGCCATTACTGGCTGATCGGAGTCTGGACGTTCCAAAAATTAACCCGGCAGACAAAGAGCGTCACGCCAATGCTAAAAAAACTAGCCCCTTTCTCTAACTAAAATGCCCTGAACTCGTACATATGCGCAATCAATGAGTCATTAATTGTAATGAAATTACCCCTTTTACCACATACTATACCACGTAGAAAACCATTTTTCTTAGAA
>JAVQJG010066721.1:0-22325 GCA_036024015.1 Craterocephalus amniculus | reverse complement strand
TTTCCTGGCTATGATCTTAAAGATGGTCATATCATATATCTGGACATTGTGCTGTGAAAGGATCTCCTATTTGAATATTCCGCTTCATTATATGCAGGCGCAGTAACAGGAATTTGAGTCCCATCCCTGCATCTCAGGACATTTGGAAGCCCTGTGAACTGACAGATAAGCATGGTGTCAGAGCAGTAGATATATGAACTTTAAAACTGAATATGATCTACAAGTCAATCACCTGCAATCCTGTGAAATTCTTTTTTGATGGTCCTTGCTACATGAAGACCATAGACATCGACTAAAGACAGGTAGCAACAAATATAGACCAACAACATCTACACATATGACATAAACTTTATTTTGGCACAAACGGAACCTCATACCTTGCAGGTTTGTGTCCCAGGAATACTACCATCATCGATAACAGCTGTTTCAACGCAAGGGTGACTGTTCTCACAGCTTTACTGTCGCTTATGCACCGCATTGCCGATGTTCTACAGAAAGGATCCATTTGAATAAAAACGTGGCGCGATGCATTAATTTGCTCAGATGTGAGCTCTGTAATGACAGAGAACATTAATATTCTTAATTAATTATTATTATTAATTATTAATATTATTATCAATAACCATTATTAAGAATGATTATTAAGATAAATCATGCTGTCAGATGAAAAGCAGTAGCGTTCGACCAGAAACGCTTCTGGAAACGCCAAACTATCTAATCTGGGGCCGAATATTCTTTTGCACTTAAGGCATTTGTAATTATTTGAACTTCGATATCAATTTGATTCGGAAGTAACGGGAAATCCATGCCAACCAGTTTCCTCGTGTGGGCGGAGACGGGTAGAAACTCTGAGTTTCTCAAAGATAACCTGCCAGCGAGCAGGTCATGTTCACAGAGTCTGTTGCCACGGTAACTGACTTCGAGTTCCAGATACCCCGCTTTCTGACTCGGAGAAACAGATGACTCGGAGTTTCCCTCAACTCAAGGTTAACAAACTCAGAGTTCGCCACATAACCCACTTTCTGGAATACCCCCCTGATCTTGTGGCTGGAAAACAAGCCCAAACTATCCCCACCATGCTTGACAGTTGGAAGGAGGTCTTTGTGCTGATTGAACTGTTTCGTTTGCACCAAACATGATGCCGTGCTTTGGGGCCAAACATCTCCGCATTGGTCTCATCTGTCCAAAGGACATTGTTTCAGAAGTCTTGTGGTTTGGTGTCTGAGAATGTAGGTCACACTTTGTTTTTTGTTTCTTTTCTTTTCAAAGGTCTGACCTTGGGGTGAACTTGTTTGGATGTCTGGTCCTGGGAAAATTGGCAGCTGGGATAATTGTTTTCCACTTGCGAATAAACTTTCTCACTAGTTGTTTCTGAAAAAGCTTGATAATCCCTCCCAGATTGAAGAGCTGCTTCTCTAACTGCAGTGACACATATCAGTTACAGGATCTTAGCTACATCTGTTAGCTACATTTACATGGAGCACCTTAGATCCGATCAAACATCCAGTCAGAATAAAAAAGCATTGTGAAAACATGTCAACATGTCAACAAATCCCATTGAGGGGGAGGTTTTTAACTTTCTCATGATTGGATCAGCAGGAAAAACGAACCACATTAATCTGATTGTTCCTGTGGTGTATGTTGTTTCTGCACGTGCTTGAACCATGTGACGCTTTGCTTCAGGGAAGACTTGGAAGACTTGGAACACGGTGCATGCGAAACAGAAGGGGACTGAGGCGGGTACAACATTTTTGTTGGAGTTACAAAAATTCCTTCTGAACTAGAAGCACTGCATTTCAAACCGTTATGATTGTATTGAATCTGTCCATCATGTAAACATATGCAAACATAAAACCATGAACCTAGGGCTTGTGCTGAACCGTTCTTGGCTTTTTGCTGTAATTAGCTAGTTTCCCCATTTATGCACTTTGGGACCTGGTTTGTAAAGTGTTCAGGCTCCCAAAACGCTGGTTCCATGTGAATGAAATGTGTAATAGATTTTTAAAAAATAAACTAGTGTGTGTGTTGACATGATGTGAATTATAGAAATCACATGGACTCTGTACATTCAAAAACTTGTGGCTCCCCTTTGCCCCAAGTTGGGAACTACTGCTCTATGGGAGTGAGGTGTGGAGGCCTTTAGAGCACAGTCAACTCGTTGTCATGCTGAAGATGAGCTGTGTGACATGGTGTATTATCCTGCTGGAAGTAGCCAGCAGAAGATGCTCCACTGTGCCCAGAAAGGGCTGGGCATGGTCAGAAACAATACTCATCCCTATTCATCTGTCGTTGTGTCCTTGGGCAAGACACTCCACCCTCCTTGGCTCCAGTGTTGGCATCGCTGATGCATGAATGTGAATGAATGCTCGGTGGCGAGGTCGTTGGTGATGACTGGCAGCCAGATTTCTATCAGCCTGCCCCAGGGTAGTTGTGGGTACGCAGCTTACCACCATGTGAAAGAAATATGGATTTATCGTGAAGCTTATTAAATGCTTTGAAAAGTGCTCTATAAATAGAATCCATTATCATTAAATCATGACCAAGCAGTGCCAAGAAAATGTTCCCTGTTATGCCAGCAGCAGCCCAGATCATTGATACAAGGCACGGTGGATCGGTTTTTTCAAAACAATTATTCCAAATTCTGAGCCAAACCATCTGAATGTTACAGCAAATATAGTGACTTATCAGACCAAGCAATGCTTTTCCGTCTTCTATTGTCCAGCTTAGGCGAGTTTGTGTGAATTGTGGCCTCAGTTTCCTGTTGTTGGATAACAAGAGTGGAATGAGATGCTATATTCTGCATACCTTGGATGGAACGTGTGCTTATTTGAGTTCCTTTTGCCTTTTAGTCATCTCCAACCAGTCTGCCCATTCTCCTCTGACACCAAGGCATTTCCATCCACACAGCTGCTGCTCTCTGGATATTTTATTTTCTTCAGACCATTCTCTGTAAACCCTAGAGTTGTGTGTGAAATTTCCAGTAAATGCTCAGACCAACAACCATGCCACGTTTACAGTCACTTAAATCCTTTATCTTTCCCATTCTGTGGCTTGGTTTGAACTTGAGAACATCACGCTGAACTACTTGTCTTTGGCATGGTATGGAGTTTCTGCCATGTGATTGGCTAATGAGCCAGTTATATGAACAAGCAATTGAACATGTGTACCTAATAAAGTGGCCAGTAAGTGTAGCATCTATCTCTGTCTATGTAGTGGCCACTTAAGAGCAGCAAAAATAAAAAAATACACACTGAATTAATCTGAAGTTCTTTTGTTCTCTCTCTTGTTGACACTTTTTGAGTTTCAGTTCTTATTCTTTTGAGGAAATTTCCTGGCTTTTTGTTATTGATTTGTATTTGTCTCATTTCATTATGTTAATTCCACATTGTCTTTGAAACTCCCTTTCTTAACCTCATATCTTCATGAAAACCCATTTGTTTTCAAAGGCACTCCATTAATAATGTTTGTATAGTTATTATAATGAAAAGGCCATTCATTCATCCATGCTGGTACCCCCCCCATCTGCTCTCTCAACTTATAATTTATTGCAGATCACGAGTTTCCCACTGTGGTCTGTGCTTTGACATCATTCCAATCATGCAACATACCCTGAGCCGGATGGAGTCAATAGTCATCCCCATACTGTGTCATCACGGGAAAGCATCTCCCCACAATCCGGGGTCTGCAGGGCCCCTTAATTACTTTACGTAATGATGTGCTGCAGTGATGCACTCTCCCGGGAGCCATGAATGTAAAAACTCTCAACCCCTCCTCATCATCTCCTTTCTTCATTAAAACATAACGTCAGCACAGTGCCAACAAAGAGACAATTCATAGAGGCTTGGAGTCTGGTTGGTACGGACAGAGCCGTCCAGGACATGTTCCGCCTTCCCTTTGGGTATCATCAGCGAGTTGTTTGTTTGTTGTGTTTTGAACTGCCACAACTGTTATCATGTTTTTTGGTGGTCTCACCTGGAAACAAAAACATGGTGCCCACATTTCGAACGTTACCAGGCAACACCCATTCAACAAACTTGCAGGGAGTATACTTACTTGCTTGAGGCATTTTTACCATAGTAATCAATCATTAATTGTGTGTGAAGCTGGAGTGATTGATGACTTCAGTTTGCTTTCTATTTTCCTCTCCAACTTCTCCGTTCGCTACGGTTTCCAGTAGTTTCACAGTGCGATCTGTCTCGTCTTTAGACATTTGTGCACGTTTTTTGGAAAGTTATTCATAGTCCTGTTACTCAGCCAAGTTTCGAAAAGTTTCACAACTCTTCTATAATATTTGATATTATCCACAAAATAACATTCACACATTCATCATTCAACATTCACACTATACTAAATAATATAATGCAAGAAGTTTTATATCAAGTACCGAGAAACAGCGCCATCAACAGCAGCTGTTCTTCAATCGCTTTATTCATTTACAATTTACTGCTGCAAAGATGACAGGAGTAACATCGTTTGGTGGTGGGTGTCCGCCCTTGTACCGCTCTTTATACTCATAGTGCAAACTTTAACATTTAACAGAATTAAGCGTTCCAAAGACATTGTCTAAATGTAAAAGTAACACAGGCCATAAAGCACATAATCCAACTTATGGCACAAAAGGCTAAATTCCTGCTGAATATGCATTTCTTTTATGATTAGTGTAAGTTTGATTGTCATACACCACAGCTTATATGAGTATTGTTGCTGACCATGTCCATCCCTTTATGACCACAGTGTACCATGGCGACTTGCAGCAGGATAATGCACCATGTCACAAAGCTCAGATCATCTCCAACATGACAGTGAGTTCACTCCACAGCCATCACATCTCACTCCCACAGAGCAACATATCTAATTCTTGTGTTTGATTAGATATCTGCTTAAAATGATTTGCAAACCTTTGCACTCTCAGCTTTGCCATCAAACAAGCACTACACTTACAACATCAGCCATCCATTAATATTTTTTCCTACCATTGGGTTCAACAAAGGGAGCTGCATCGTTTTATAATCTTATCTATGAGCCAAAGAATTCTACTCAAGTACAGATGGCAGGAGAAAAAGAAAAAATCATAGACGTGCGCCTATTTAGGGAGCTGGCTCAGTAATGCATAGAACTGAGCCAGCAATCGTCCTTCAGAGCCCTCTTCATCTTCAGCGCGCTCTCAGTCTAAACAAGCAGACAGCTGATTCTTCTCCGTGTGGACTGAGTTTAGACACTGTAGAGAGACTCAAGCGTCAGGAGATGATATGCAGCTGTTGTTGATTGAATATTGGATTTCTCAGGCTGATAGCAAGAACATAAGGTATATGTTTCAATTACAATAGGTTTCAGCTACTATAATAGTCTAATCAACAAACATTTCTCATTTGCACTTTAACTAATCTCAAGTGCAAATATTTAAGTAGGCTGGTGGGAGGAAACCATACAAATGTAGAACAACCAGCAGAGGGCAGACTTGGAATAAAAGAGGAACATTTACCTTCGTGAACAAATGAAGCAATGCCACTTGCTGCCCTTTATGCATGCTGTGGTCCTTTATTAAGCTGATTATGTCAGTCTAATTCACCTCCATCAGTGAGCTTCCAGGCTTAACACCTTCAAAAGTCCCACCAGCTATATATTTATTCATCACATGGTCATGAACTGCTTCTATTTCATGAATGCGTGGGGGGCACGAGTCACAGAAGAAGAGTGTGACAAGGCAGTTATGGGACATGTGGTGTGGATCAGGATTCATAAAACCAAGCGTCGTCTGATGTAATCTGTAAATTATTCTCGTGCCAGAGGTGCTGAAGAACTTCTAAAGTTTTGGCTTTAAAATATTTTCCTCCCCCTTTTTTTGTTTGAGTCCAAACACATGTTGACCATCATGTTTTTCTTCCAGAGGCGGCAGCATTCTTGACCTAAAAAGTCTTCACAGTTGGTTTTCATAATCACACTGGCACACAGCTGACAGCAAGATATAACCGTGTTTTCTGAGTTGTTTTTTTTTAAGGACATTAATCACTATGTTGTTCTCACACCTCATTTAGGAGTTTTTCTCTGCAGGAGAGAAGTATAAAAAACACCAGAAATAAAACTCTCTCACTTAGTTTCATGCTTTATTGTTCCTCTTCACGTTTAAAATCTCATTTAAAAAGCACTTTTCAGGATGCTTTTATTCAGTAGCCTACATTAAATACAAAATAATGCATCACTTGCGTGGCACCACAAGCTCCTTTCATTATTTGCTCAATTAGACCCACATTTAAATAGAGATGCATTTATCTATTCATTGTGCTTATTTTCAGACACATAATGAAGTCACAGACATGGCAGGAGGAAAGGCTCCAAGCAGAAAACGCTATGCAGGAACCGGTCAGCATGGAAGTTTCACAATGGACCCTTTATCTTCTGCAGTAAATAACAGCAACAGTTGGTTTTACAGAGAATTGCAGGATGTAAGTCTGTCTATCTAAAATGGAGGATAATTAAACTGATCTTTAAATGTATTGTGAGCGTTGCACACTCACTAATTTGACTTTTTCCTGCACATTAAAATGATGACATATTACATTTAAACAATACAAAGTTTAAATAAATGCTTTAAAATAGTCTGTGATGAGGTTGCCTGGGCTGTCTCCGAGACAGCTGCTTTGAAGATCAGAGACATTTGGCAATACTTTTTTCTAAAGCCAACAAGCTCATTTGCAACAGCTCATAAAAAACATTTATACAACTATAACACTGTTATATTTCAAACTTCAAAATGAATATCGAGTAATGAAAACCTGCCAGATTACAGTTTTCTTTCTTTGTTAATTATCTGCTAAAGTAACCAACTAATGCTAAATTAATTCCAATCAAGCATAATAACATAATCAATAAATGTTTTATTTGCATTATTATTGTTATTATTATAAATATTAATTTTTTCATGAAGAAAACAGAAAGACAGTGAGCTTAAATGCCAGAGTACCAGCCGCATTGTAGCTGGTAGGTGTGATAGAAAAATTAGCCCGGGTAAATCATAAAGCGTCCCGAAGAGGGTAATGTTTGTTTTAAGGTGGCACAGTCACGAAACAACATGTCACACTCTGGGGAGAAAAAAACGCCCCAGCATGGGAGCAGGGTTGTCGAAGCAAGCTCCATCTACTTCATATTCAACAGAAGAAACTCAATTAACTCAGAAGTTAACGTGTAACTCGGAGTCTTTTTAGTCAAACAATAAGCACCCCTTTCAGCGCGAGCCGACGTCCTCGGTGCCTCCTTAACTGAGTGCTGGCACTTCAGAGTGGGGAGTGCAAAGGAGAGGGTCAGAAGAGTGGTGGGTGGGGATATAGCCCTTTTGGGAGAGAGAGAGAGAGAGAGAGAGAGAGAGAGAGAGAGACTAAAACAAATCACGTGTTTAGAGATCAAAGGAGATCCGCTTTGTAGAGGAGGAGGGTGAGAAAGAAAGAGGGAGCGAGTGAGGGAGGGAGGGAGAAAGCAAGGCTGCGTTTGAGGCAATGTAATTGACAAGGCTCGCAGTGGTGAAATAAACACGCTTCAGACCAGGCTCAGCTTCTATTGCACAATTCTGACTCCTCCGAGGCATCGCCCGCAGCGCGCGCACAGACCTGATTTCAATTAACTTCATCCGATTTAATTAATCCATGTGAAATTATGTCCCGATCGGCGCTGATCCAGCCGGCAAGATGATGTTTTTACCAAGGAGAGGCTCAGATCGTGTGCCAGACTCGGTGGTCCCGGCGATCTTGCTGGTCGCCGCTTCTCTCGGTGCCGTTTTCGCCAAGGATACAGCTTTTGTGGAAGTGGTGCTGTTCGAGTCCAGTCCCAATGGAGATTATACGACTTACACGACTGGTCTGCAAGGACGGTTCTCTAAAGCTGGAGCCACGATCAGTGCGGAGGGGGAGATCGTTCAAGTACGTGTAAAGTGTCTATTTTCCTCTCTTCTGCTTCTTACCGGGGGAAGACGGGCAGCAGTCCCCGGCAACACGAGAGGTGCTCGGGGGGTGTAGTTTCACCAAGCTGCCCTCTTTAAAACTTTTTCCAAGGGGGCTGTAGGGTGATTGTGGCGGGGAGGAGGTTGACAAGAGTTGTACATGTGTTTGTGTGTGTGTGTGTGTGTGTGTGTGTGTGTGTGTGTGCGCGTGCATGCAGGCAGTGTGTGAGGATGGTACTAAGCTTGCAAGCATATGCGGTCACAAGATGGCTCCTATCTTGTGGAATTCATTCACAGGGAAAACATGCTCTTGCAAGTTATTTTGTTGATGTCTGGAGTTCACTCTGTGCGCACTTTTCTGTTAATTGCCCCTCTGCCAAAAACACGCGCTTTTTTTTTAAGGAACTTTCTTTTCTAAATGAGAAGTTCTCCACACAACCGCCTCCATTAGAAATAAGTTTACAAACTTTTTAGCGAGCAGGTTTTTCCCTTTACGCGAGTCTACGAGGCTGCTTTCCGCGACTTGTTAGGACCAAAACGTTTCATTGTCAGTTTAAGACTATTTGTTGTTTTTAAACTAAAGGTTAGTTTTGAAGTTGGAGTGTTTTTATGCCGATTTGAATAAGCTCCACGTCCCCCCGCTTGTCCCCCAGTGTGTTCAGTCATCTGATTTGAAATGGCGTGCTTTCACTTTTTAAGGCTTATATTTTATACTAAATAAGAAAAGAAACAAAAATATTGTACCTATTACCTTTTTTTCCACTCCAAACAAGACAAGTGCGTTTGGGTCAGCCATCCTAGCCTTCACTGAGTGGAAGAAGTCCCAAATATTTTCAGCGCAAAGTGTTTATTTGAAGTTTAATAGGCTAATTCTTCCCCAATCTGCCCGGCTTCTGATCCCAGGGCAGCAAAATAATTCGGTTTCTTATCATGTGCCAATACTTTAATGATGCATTTCCTGACCTTTTAACATGCCCTACCAAGGATCCTGGGAAGCACAGCTCTTTAAAAAAAAAAAAAATTGTTGCTAGAATATAATTCGACTTTTGTATGCCATGCATCCACCCCTTTGAAGATTGATGTATTTATTTGCAGTTATCAGTAAAAACCCAAAGTGCCTCTCTTTGTTAATAATCAAGTTAATTTAGGCAAAGATTACACCTGAATGACCAGCAAATATGTTTCCATGTGACTACTTAGATCAGTTTCTGTTTTTTTTTTTTCTTTCTCAAAGTCAAATATAAGATCATGTGAGGATAAAATCTGAACTTCAACTTTAGACGGGGCTGTGTTTTCATGGCATGAAAACCAAGGGAAGTGTGCTGCAAAAAAGCAGCCTCAGTCGGTTTGTTGCATGCACTGAATGATATTGAAGCCGTTACTTCATTTGCACATTTTCTCTTTCCCCTCAAGAAGGACTGATGCTTAAAACAATCAGCAGCTCCTCCCGCCCATCTCCCTGCAACAGCCAGTCCGACTGCACTGCAGCATCTTCAGAGTGCATGTCTGCATCTCTTTTTTTGTTGTTGTTTTCCTTTCAAATGACAACTCTGATGTGAAAAGAAAGATGATATGTGGTGATCAAAGGTAGGGATACTCAAAAATGAGCCTTATTTATACACAAAGATGGTCATTTGGCGCCACTCGCTTAACCGCATGGCAATGTCAAACCTCAGCTTTACATCAAAAACCACATCTATTTAGGTTTGCTTTCTTTACAAACATAGCTCCTGACCACTCAGAGACGGCTTATATTTTGTCAGGCTATAATGAGGGGCAGCTTGTCCAGCGCGGCGCACTGTCTTGAGTTTCTCATTGTGTATATGTTCAACCGAAGATTTATGTTAGTTGAAACTGACAATGGATGACAACCATACAACCTAAAGAGTGTAATTTTAAACTGGTATCATATTCCCAACTTGCACATTTGATCCCATATATACAACGCTGCAGGAACGTTGCAGGACATTCCTGTGGTGTTTTGTACTGGAATTAGGTTGAACACAAATATTTAGGTTCTTGCGCGCTTTAAATGTCTGCAGCGATTGTTGCACTTGTCTACATTTTCTCTCAAAGATTTGATGTTCGGTGAGTTGGGAACTTGAGGTTTATGGAGCCCTCCAGACTTCTCCTCTACTGTTTAATCAGAGCCCTGAGGGGGTTTGCATTGCTGTGTGTGTGTGTGTGTGTGTGTGTGTGTGTGTGTGTGTATCGTAGCAGCCAGACCTCAGCAGGTATTGGTTCAAGTACAGGGGAAAAGGGGGGTCTTGGCAACGTTCCTGAGCAAAGACCCAACCACAGCCACTGCTCCTGTATCTCCCAACTCGCCTTTTTCTAATTCCCTAAAGTTAACACTGCTTCAGCTCTGCCTGAAGAGTGCAAAAAGTGGCACATGCTGCCGGAGCCAAAAATAATAAATTAAGTTAATTTGCCTCTTGCGCTCTCTTCTAAGAGGGGAGGGAGCATGATGACGAAGATCTGGCCAGAGAGGCCTGTTTGCTTGGACGTGTGCATAGAGGATTTCACCAGGTTTCTGGTGGCAGGATGCACAGTTAGGCCTCTGACTGATGTGTCTTTCTCTGTTCACATCATCATTGACGGCGTTCACGCAGCTTCTTCCGGGTTGGATGCGATGGGCAAAGCCATCCACCGGCCATCGTTTCTTTTATTGTCTCTCCGACGCCAAATCGTCTTTCCTGTAGCGAGATGAACTGCGATGCTCTGCACGAGTTCACATCTGCGTCCGATTTCCAGCAGGCCCGTGTTGTCAGCATGTGAGTGAGGAGATGAGGCAGGGACGTGGCAGGGGCACGGAGAGCACCAGATGGAACTCATAGTGTTGTCGGCCAGAAGCAGAGGGACTAATGTGGCTTTTGCCTACTTCCTCTCAGAGGGGACGCCGAGCATCCCCTGGGTCCAGCGTGAAATAAAAGAAGGCTATGGTTTGCTCTACGACTCTTGCTTCTTCATCTCCACGTGAAGTGCTGGAAGGCTTGGTGCTATGGTTCTTTGAGGCTGGCAGGTTTTTCCTGACTGGACGTTGCATTGGCTCGGCCGGAGCCGTGATGGTTTTCTGCTAAGACAACGATGCGCTGAAATACTGGAGCTCCTACCTTGCAGTTGGCAGGAGTTGTGTCGCGCTGCATTTAGACTATAATGAGAGCTTTAGTGGTTTAAGGCATTCAGCGCGCTTTCTCACCACAGCATGGAAACCCCAAGAGGCCATAATGGGCCGATCCCAGACGGTAGGTGCCAGGGAACCGGGGGCCACTCCCAGCGCCGAAGCAACAGTAGCAGTACACAAACGCTGGTTTAAAAAGGTTAAAGCGCTGCTCCCTACTTTTTTCCATTTATTGGCTTGGCGGTCGCAGCTGTATTTTAAGTGCTATCGTCTCTTAACCGCCACCCTGCTTCACTTTCATGTCCTGGCCAAAGTAATTTTGAGGCTGCGTTTCTCCCCATTTTGGAATAGAAAAGACTAAACTGTTTTTCTCTTTTTCCTCCTTAACACCCCCCACCCCTCGCCTCTTGCACACAAACTCACTTCCCACCTCCGGTGGTGTTTTAGAATGCAGCCAAGCTTTGTCACACATCCTTGACTGCATGGGAATAACTGCAAGCGATGCATGCAACCAATCAGCCGTGCACCCATGTCCTGCTGATGGCCACATGAACTGGAGCGCCAAGACTTTCCAACCAACCATACTGACTTTGATGCTCAGTATTTCCACCTTCTGATTAGCTTGTTGTGAGTTGTTGTTTTTTTAAGGTTCATTTAGTATCTCAAATGTTTGTTTTAATGTATTTTTAGGACCCTGAGTCTTTCTTGTGCAGTTTGTGTGATCAGTGAAGCAAATTCATAATTGAATCTCCAAAAGAAATTATGCCATTAGACATTCAGTCATTTCTGCCCAACCCATGCATCTTAGGCTTAGTCTTTGCATTCCGACACAAAAGCTGTCCCATTTTTTTTCTCCCGTTATTTAGATAATAAGGGCATTAAATGCAACATGAATATAATACATTCTTTGTTGTGTTCACACATTCTCTTCATGTGTAAACAAAATCTGAAGAAAGGGTGCAGAGACTGTTTTAGGAAGGACATGATGCAAAATGTTCAGTTTCATTTGTGCAACACCAATTCACATCATCATGATGTCAGAGCACTTTACAGACACCTGGCTTAAGACAAGTATTTGAACAAACCAGTTCAGAAAAAAATTATAGTGTAGCTAAGGAGACTAATAGATTGTATTGAATCTTGACTTGATGCAATTCTGAGCATGCAAAGGGTGGTGATGTGCTTAAAGCTGGGTTTATACTCGCCAGTAGGGAAACGCGCCGGGTCGCGGGGTTTTTTCCGGCTCTACAGGCAGCGGCAGGCTGGTACCGGTCAATAAACTCCGCCACACAGAGTTTTTTCAGTGCTTCAATATAAAAGTTTACAATCTATTGATTATATGCAGTGATCAGTCTTTAAGAGCAGCTGTTAGATGATAATTTTCCAAGTGAGTCATTGCTGGTGTCTCCGTGGATTTTGTGCCACAAATCACCAACGCAGCTACAGGATCAGTGAAGTAAACTGTTGTCTAATCACTATTTCTGCGGACCTACGCAGGCTACGGCGGTTACGCCGTAACCCCCGCGACACAGACGACACGCGAGTATAAACCCACCTTAATTTGCATTATGGCAAACAAGGCTTGTTGAGCAGATTTTGCGATTATATCCACACGTATCAAAGTGCATCCACTTGGTGTGCAGTGAGGAAGTAGGAAGTAACGTACGACTCAGCACCATGCTCACTGGCAGCACATGTTCTGTAGAAGAGCTGCTACATTTCATGACATTTCATTATCTCGGGTGGAAATTATATGCAGCAAGTCTGGAGTGAATTCTGCAAACATTTCGGTTTCTCTACCAATCCGTGCATCAGGCAGGAACACGTTACACGCTTGAACACAGATGGACTTCCCAGCGTGCATGTGTGCGCATAAAGTAAGCTCACATGAAACTTAAGCACATTAACACGACTGCACACTGCAGGCTATCGGGGTTAGCGGGCTGCTGAACAACACTTGCACCCATCTAAGCGTCTCATACTGGACGAATACTTTTGAAAAGTGTATTAGTGTCTAACACCAAAGTTAAAAACAGGAAATCTAAGATTGTAGAAACTGAACAAGCAGTTTCTAGTCTCGGCCAGCAAATCGGGGAATATCGCCCCCTTGTGAGCAGTTGTTTGTAACTGCAAGGTGTTCAGGTGGTCTGGTCCACTGAAGGGTGTGTGAAGTGTGAAAGCAAACCTAAGAAATGAGTCAAACTTTTTCCAGAGCCGCCCGCCCGCTCGAGCCAAGTCCCCTGGAATATCCTGTAGTGACTGTGCCCATAGATCTGAATTATCCACAGTTTACTACTCATCTAAATATGTTCAGCATTCCTGTGGGTCCCATACATAAATCACACATATCTTCATATTGCTTAATTCGGCTGAAAAGTGACTGTAAAAATTGGCTTGAGTTTGTTTCATTTTCAAAGATCATAAAAGGAAGTAAAAACTGTGTATTTGGAAGCAGGAACCAGCTGAAATCCTTAATTTTCTAAAGGTAACTGACTGTAAATCGTTGCAACACTTCTGATATAACCCCACCAAAGGCTGGTAAAATCCTGCAGATGTACAGATGAAGGTTACTTCATGAATGCCTCTTCACTCCACACAGCGATTGCTCCCATTAAATATGTATGTGCATGTCAGGCTGTTGCACCCTTCAGCATTTATCCAGACTTTTTCTTTCCTTTTTCCTCAACCCTGCTTTCCTCCTGGCCCCTCTGCTCTTTCTTCTCCTATACCTGCCTCTGTAAGCCCCACACTCCCACTCAGTGTAAAACTAGAACAAGTGCGTGCTGGTGGCCCCAGTAGCTCTGTTAGTTTCCAGTGGGCTGAATGGCTGAGCAGATCTTTGATGTTCCATGCCAGTCAGTGTGGTGCTCGCTGCTGCTTTTCCTGACATCCAAGCCTCTGTTCCCTCATGTCACTCTCCTCCTGCTCCACTATTGATTATGTGTCTGAATTCATGTGGATGAATGTCCTGTGTTTTGGTTTTTGTGTAACCCTTCATTTATTAGGAAATGTTCGCACAGCGTTGCCCTCAGGTTTTGAGTTCTTTTTAAAAAAAAAAAAACGATTTTCTAATCCCCTGACGGGTGCTGGAAGAGGCGCCATGTGAGAATATCTCACTTATGCAGGTGAAAAAGTTTTTTTTCTCTCTGCCCATTTTTTCTTGAGTTACTTTTGAAGCACACTGAGTGACAAGTGAGAGATGAAGAAGAGTCCTGAGTGGGTTTTCCACTCTCTGAATGGCCCCTGGTGTGTTTGGCTGCATTTGATGAAATGCTGCTGAATAGCCCAGTCCATCCACACATCCCACATTTTTATGCACTGACACATAGGCTCTGCAAAACAAAAGCTAAGGGGTCGAGGGTTATGAAATGACAATGCTCGCAGTAGCTCATCCAGGCAAAGGCATCCTTTGTTGTCGGCCAGGAATGTGCTGACTAACCGCGGAAGGCCACAATGCCAGCCTACCCTTTTGTTGTACTGTTGTTTTTTTTGTTTTTTTAAAGCCAAAAACCAGTAAGTTTGCCATGCAGGGAGTCAGTTTTACTCGTTGCATTCTGCACTGTTGCATTCCCATTTCCTTTCTGTCATCTTGCATCTCCCCCCACCCTCTTAGTTCAGCTCACATTTGTTTTCATAAAAGGAGAAGTCTTATCGCAGATCTTCCCCACCAAGTTCAAGAACACTGGGTTCAAAGTTCTCTCTTTTGTGTACATCGTTACATAATGATCAGCTTCGTGCATCTAAAAAACAATGTCGCCGTTGATGCGGAGAGAGCCGAGCCGCTAGTCATTTTTGATTCATGCTAATGTCCAAGAGTCTAATTTCTGTGGTTACCGCTTTTGTGCACGTGATCATTCGTGCTAATTCATCATATTAATGTTTTCTGTGATGTCTCCTAACAACCCTCCTTTCACTAACCCTGCAGTTTTTCTAATAGATTAATGGACAGCTATGGGAGAAACGTTTTTGTAGGGTTTGGCATATGGGGACACGTCAGTTACAGATGTGGGCTCTCAGTTTTCACCCCCTCCCATCCTACAGTAGATCTGTTTCTAGAGTCTCATTATGCTGTTGCAGGTAGTTGTTTCAGTAATGAGGAGGATGTGAGCCTTAGACAATGGGGCCAGAGGTATGATGTATTAGACCTGCTCGGCCAAATGAGAGCAAGCTGGGTTTTTCTCTGCCTTAGTTTCCTGTCTGTATGTCTCAAGAGTAAAGAGATATTGCCACAGTTTCCCTCCTCCCCTCGCCGCTACAGATGCGCCCTAGATTTTTGAAATGAAAAACTGGCCTCTGTTTTTATGTTGTCCCGGTATCAGGGGTATTCTAAAGATATCAGGGGCAGAGTTTTCTTTTTGTTTCCTTTGCTGAAAGTTGAAATGTAAATTGTCTGAAGTTTCTGAGCGTACTCTGTGCAGCTTAGTAGCAGCCAAGCGTAACTTGACTCACCATCTTTGTTGTGAGAGCAAAATCTTTTCACGATTTAACATGTCAGAATCCAGAGGGTCAGAATAAAAGCTTCCCTTTTTTTTTTTTGTGAATCCGTAAATATAGGACGCTTACTGATATGCCATGCCAATAAAAGCTCGGTAGTACAGCCCGGGGCTTTGATAAAGCCTCCACAGTTCCTCCTGTTCTTCCCCCTTCGTTCCCTGTTAGCAGCCCAGGCCATGCCGCCACTGTCCTCAAGCCCCTGGACCCTGAACAGGGAGGGGCCTGCAGTGCTGGGTGAATAGCTGCCCGGAGTCATGCTGCGGGTGTAAACCACATGAATGTGCCGCCTGAGCAGATAGGATCAGGCGAGGCGGGGAGGCCTAGGAGGCCACGACGCTCAGCAAAGCTCCGTGTGCTAACATCAAAGGGAGAGCTGAAGGGGGTGGAGGAGCAGGAGGGAGGGAGGGAAAGAGAGAGAGAGCGAGGTGGAGGGAGAGAAGGCTGGGCCAAACTCTTCAAAGGCCTCTGTGACTAATGCCGGCCCTGATATGCAGCTCTGCAAAACTGAATGATGATGTAATTGCAGGCCTTGGGGCTAAATCCGCTCCCATACAAATAAAGGTGGAGGTGTTCCCTTGCTCAAGCACCATGAGAAAAATACCTCAAGTGTTGAGTAGAAGCCAGAGAGTTGAACACCTCACAGGTGAGGAGGGTGTAAGGTCACAATGCTACTGGTGGAAAAAGTTCCTATAGCAAACGTTTTTCTTTTTTTTCTTATTTTTAAAAAAAAACTGAAATGGACTCAGCAGTAGCTGTAGGTGTGATCCACGGGGCATTTCCAAAGTACACAGCAGGTGGAACAGAGTTGACTCTGTTCTTTGTAAAGTTTATACAAGCCTCGTATTTATGTGTGCATGTGTTTTGGCAGTGTGTGTACATGTACTTCCCTTGTAATGTGTGTTAAACCAAGCATGACCGCAGATCCTTTGAAAGTGCCCCCATGATCATCAGGCTGATAACTCATTGACAGCTCCCATGACAGTAGAGAGTCGCTCTACATCAGACTGTCTCTCTTGTTGAGAGCACATGACAATAATTCCCTGTTGTTGATTCACTTTGCCATGGGCTATTTGCATGCTTCTGAATTTCCCTTTTTCCAAATCGATGGTTAGTGATTGCATGCCTTTTGATGGTAATAAACACCTGCAATTTTATTTATTTAAAGTTCAGGCAAAGGTTTGCTTTTTTAATTCCAGCAACCTGGATCAAATTTGGAAGAAGCTGCTACACAAAGCTATTTCCTGCTGATTTAGGACCTCCTTGTTTCGGGTGACTTCCCGAAACTAAAAGCCCATCCGTGCTTCCTTTATGGCCATTTCAAAGATCACTGTCCTCTTACGACCATGCGCCCGTTACGTTGGGATGGCTGTTAGTTCAGAGCTGACATCTGAGTTCCAGCATCAGTTTCAGACAGCAAACATGGCAACAGTCGATGAGATCATGAGAACTTTAATCCTTCGGAAAAAAAAAGTAAGCACAATAGACACTGTTGGTTTATGGGGCTTCTTCTTCTTTGTTCTTTCTCTGGGTGCACGTCAGCGATTCTGCTCCCATGGATTCTCATGGCAGTGCTCTGGTTGCTGTGTTGCATTATAATAATTTTGCTTTAAGGGTGCTTTCACACTGGCTTTCCCGGAAAGTTCGGTTCATTTGGAGCAATGTGAACACTCATTCACACCCCAGCATGGGCCAAAGAAGCAAACTGTTGTTTGGAAACCAGGGGGTTTGCAAAGCGAACCCTGGCAGGTGCGGTTTGTCTGTAGTGTGGAAGCAAAGTAAGGAAAGAAGTGTTACAGCATGCTGACTAGCTTGCTGCCTCTCCTGGTGCTCCTACTGTACAGCTTCATGACTAAAAATGAGGTCTAACACCAAAATGAAAAAGGGAAACCCTAAGACTGCATAAATGTATTGTTGCTCCATTGGAACTTGCAGTGAAAGGGCTGTTTTTGCTTGTGGGCTTTTTCCTCCTCATCAGTAGTTTCTGGGAATATTGGCTGTTGTGACTACATGATGTTCAGGCGGTACGGTTGGCTTGAGTAAAGTGTTAAAGCAAACCAAACCAAAGAAAAGTGTGAAATTTCTGAGCCCATTTCCCTGCCATTTGAACCAAGTTCCCTGGATTGTCCTGGTGTGAATGAGCCCTGCGCCTCCACCATTCTTTCTCTTTTTCATTTTATCAGACCATCTTTCAGCCATAAAATGTCATATTTTGTCATAAGTTTATTATTATATGTCAGTACATCTTAAAGGGACTTTATGTAATCTTAAGTTTTTTTGAACTAGCGACTGCCATCTATGGGTCTTAGCGGCACTGCGGCCTCCACAGTACACTCATGCATGACAACCTGGAGCTATTTTCCAGCATGAAATACAATCATTTACTCACCCAGAAAGTTTTGGTGTAACTTGAACTCCTTTAGGAGATATTTAGATCCACTCGCAATCAGCATACTTCCAATATAATGGGATTGAGTGGGACCAGCTCGCGCAGCCTCTAAATACGACATTTTTTGCCACAAAAATCTTTCATTTTACCAATAAGTGACGATCCGTCATTATGTACAGCCATTACAGGCACTGTGATGCGTCCCGGAAGTGACGTCATTGAAGCTGCCGCTTCAAGTTAATGGCTGTAAATAATGACGGATCGCCACAAAAAGCAACTCTGAGCCGCATGGAGCTCACAGAGGGATCAGACCAGCGATTCATAACAACTTATTGGTGAAATGAAGGAGTTTTGTGGCAGAAATTGCATTAGAAAATTATTAAGAGCCAGCGCAAGCTGGCCCGTAACCATTTCACATGAACACACTCGACGTCACATCCACAGAAACAGTGCGGGAACTTCTGACCCGAGGTAGGGACAGGTAGATACAGGCTGATAGATGCACTGGCGCTGAACTGCTGAGGTGTCACTTGGCTCATCAAACCATGTTTTAATGATAAAGGGTCAAATAAAAGAGATGTATAAAAAATAAAGATATTTTTCAGCAAAATCTTACATTTAGTCCCTTTATCTTAAACCATGTTGGGTTCCCCTGAGCCCAGTCAAGTGTGCAAATAACTGTATTTAAAAATGATCTTGCATATCATCATGAGCATTATGAATATTTGCAAGCGGTTTTACATAATTTGATCTGCAGTCATGCTGTGCATCGATGGCGAAAGCAAACACATCCGTTCGTGTACTTTTATTTCAGTGTCAGGTTGCAGGTGCACTTCGCCCTTTTGATTCTGCTGTTAAATAGAAACTGTAGGTTAGGTTTACACAAAGCTGCCTTCATCTTTTCAGGCACAGCTTTTGTGAAAAACCTTTAGTGATGGTGTACAAACCAAAGTAAATCACTTAATATATATATATATATATATATCAGAGCAATATTGTTAGCAAGAAGCAGACTGCATAGAAAATGCATCATCTGTTTCCACCTTTCTGAACCTAGCTGACTCCTGGTGACTGACTGAACATTGAGAGCTAAAAACATTTACTACCGGCCAGCTGTGTCCATTTTTGTCCTTTTTAATTCATCTGTTCACTTCCTATGCCACCATCAAGAAAAATGTCACCTTTTTTTTTTGTTGTTTTTTTTTTGACTGCAGGTTACTAAGGTGGTTGAAATGGAAAGTGATGACTGTATATATGGATTGCAGACCACATGGTGTTTCTTATCCTCTGTAACTATGGGCAGTTTGGCCTTCCTTATGAGATGCTGTCATGTGGACTTGTCAGGGAATGTAGTTTCTCAGAATGCAGCTTTGAGACAAAGGAATGATGAAGTTGGGAGAGGATGAGAATGACAGAAAACAATGGGCCGGTGCAGCCCTTTGCATCCCACATTCATGTGACAGAGTCAAACTGTCATCCCTCGGTGACACACAGATTCCTTCCTAATTATTTGAATTGTAGAATCTTCTGCGGTTGCTCATGTTGTCTGGCATCTCTTTTTTGGTGCTTGTGTTTCTTTTGCCTTGAGAAAAGAATATCAGGTGGGTTGGAAGTGGGGAGGGGTGAAATCACAAGTTTGATCACAATACAATACACTGATTCAGTGGAAAAAAGCTTGATTGCCAATATCACAGGTTCTGTCAGAGCAATTTCCATTCAGTCTGAGACAATATCACATGCTGCTTTTAAACTCAATGAATTCCATCCATATCAGATCTCCAAAAGAAACTACAAAATCATATTTTATACCTGATTTCAATCAGACATTTAAAACAATCAGGTTTTTTTTTTCAACAAAAATATTGAATAATTGTGTATCACATTAAAATGCTGGCATCATTTAAAAGAAATGACAACAGGCAATAATGTAAACCTTAATCCATTCAGTCTTAAACAACATATTCTGAGAATTTTGACTGTACTACTTTGGTTGGCTGTAGCTCAGGTGGAAGAGCAGTTGCCTGCTAACCAGATTGTGGCGGCTCGATTCCCCCAACTAAATGTTAGTGTCCTTGGGCAAGACACTGAACCCCAGCCTTGCCTCTGCCTGTGCCTATCGGGACTATGAATGTGATAGAGCATTAAGTATGATTCAATATAAGTGCTGTGTGAATGGGTGAATGTGACATGTAGTGTCAAAGCGCTTTGAGCGGTCACATGACTGGAAAAGCGCAAGAACAGTCCATTTACCATTTGGTCATGTCTGACTATATTTTATCCTAGTTCCTTGCCACATCTATTTGATATCAGCATTGACCTCATCAAACTTAAATAAGGGATTTTGGTTGTTATGAATAAGCATAAAAATGTACACATCTGCTCTGAGAGACTCTTAATTTGATAAACTAACTGTCTTTTTATAAATTTAGTTTTTCTTCTTCTTTATTCAATATGGACCGTTATTGTGTATGCTATAAAGAACTGAATCACAAAAACTTCTCTGTTCACAAATACAGCTTAAGTACTTATTTATCAGTGTGTCAAATTCCCATTGTCAATATGTTCTTTTTATGAATCCGATTCATCTTGAACAGTTTTTCATGGTCAAAGAAAGCCTATGAAAGCTGAAAGTGATGTACTTCCTCCCCAGATTACTCGGCTCCAGTAAAAATCTGGATCAGGTCAACTCAGAAGGGCTTTTATGTGAATTCTCTCACTCCACTGAGGTTTGCCTACCAAAATATGAGGAATGGCGACAATTTTATAGCAAGTTAACTGGCATGTTACCATTAGTTTCTCACCGTTTCATCGCTCTGCTTCCTGCCAGCCGCTCCCGTGCCTCAGGTTTCAGCCTTTTTGGCTTTCTTTTTCTGAATATACGTCAGCTTTTCTACCAGGTTTCTTCGAGCTAAGCTGGTGGACGGAGGACCCGGTGAGGTACTGATGCATGCGATCATCATAATTATTGTTTTGCAGAAGCTGGAGCTTGTGTCACCGTGGCAACCAGAAAGCCTTAGAATTTAAATTGGTGTGTAGAGTTGCGGAGAAAGTCTGGTTTTACTTTTTGCATCAAGGGAAACCGAGTTGTTTTTGCACTCCACCCCATGTTGATCGGTCTCGGTTGCTCATATATTAAAAACTTGAGCTGTGGATCTTTTTTTTTTTTTTAATGAGTTGAGGCATTGGGGGGAAAAAGGGGGTGGTAAACCCACATGTCTCATTGCACCTTACAGAAACTTCACGTGCAGATGCTAATGAGGCACAAAATGGTGAATGCAAGTACATTTCTTCCCTCCTCACTTCCTTTCCTCTCTTTTCTGCTCTCCTCTCTGTTCAGCATTGGTAGGGGAGGGGTGGGGGTGGGGTGTATAAATGTGAGACCACACATGCTGTGTCAATGTTTGCTGGAATAATTAGAGACAATGTGGGCCAATAACGGGAGGAGTGCAGTAACCTGAACTCACTTTGTTCTGCCCCAACAGCAACACAAAAGCCATTCACAGATGCACGGATCCGCGGGCTCAGGACAGGAACAACTGCACTTTTAGCAAGCGCCGTGCACGGCTCGCAGGACGAGCGAGGAAACGGATTGGTTTCTATGGGACCCCTCTCACTTCACTTTGTGTGCCAGCTTAAAGTGATGCTGATGTCACTCTAAAGGCCTTTTAAACACAGTCTGTACATCCCTGCCACCAACACTGCCCCCCTCCACCTTCGAAAGCCGAGGGAAAAAAAACGTACCCCTTGCCCCCCTCCCCAGTCATCCAACACATGTTCCTGGCTTAGAGGGCCCTCTTTAACTAGAGGATATCCGGCCGCCCGGTATGCAAAGAGCCTGTGGATTCCTGACACGAGTGCTGGAGCTGGATTCAGAGGTGACTTTCAGCGTAGCCAGACAACTGTTGGATTAGCAGGACACTTTGCGTTGACGTTGAGCCAGTAGGAGGCAGCTCAGCCAATAGCAGGGTGTTTGCTTAATTTCTGGCATTATTGCAATTACCAGGTCTTCTTATTTCATGCATGGTTTCATAGAAAGCTTCTGTTGTAAAATAAAACTAAGTGGATGATTTTATTTAACATGGGGAGATGTTTTATACCCAAACATCTCCAGACAACAGATTGTCCTTGCACCCTGGAGTGGACCAACTGGTTTGTCCCACTCGGTGTCTATCTTGAAAGGGGACACTGCTATGGGATGCATACATCCCCCTGGAGGTCGCCGGTGTCATTGAGGCACCTGTCCCCTCCACTCTCAGCCCGCGTCAACAGCTCAGATTTATTCACATTCACTCTTTTCTGTTTGGTTTTTGTTTATTTTTTGTGCATCGTCTCCGATTGATCAATGATGATTTTTTTTGGGGGGGGGGGTGTTTAGTGTTTATTCCACAGGATAT
>JAVQJG010066718.1:0-30611 GCA_036024015.1 Craterocephalus amniculus | reverse complement strand
TAGATAGATAGATAGATAGATAGATAGATAGATAGATAGATAGATAGATAGATAGATAGATAGATAGATAGATAGATAGATAGATAGATAGATAGATAGATAGATAGATAAAATATAATCTGAGTGCACTTTAACAGATTCAGTCCAATTCACTGGATTCCAATCGTAATATAATTAAAACAAATGTATTAATGATCCACATTAGTCCAGTTTATAACCATGTTCATGTAACTAATTTATAAAAGATATGACCTATTTGAGGGAACTAGCTGATCACCTTATATCTTGAGCTGCGTGAGGTGACAGTGGAGAAGAAAAACTCTCTTTTGACGGGAAGGAAAACCTCCCAAGAACCAGGAAGGACACCCATCTACCTCAACCAGTTGAGGAGGAAGTAGACATGAAAAAGTGGTAAAGCTGAACTCTGAGCCAAGGAAAGAAAATAGAGACAGAAATGGAAAACAATGTAGTTACACATGGAGAATAAAGAAAGAGAGACAGAGGGAGGTAGCCAATGCATCATGGGATGTTTCAACGGTAACTAAAAGGATGACTAAGGCACTGAATTATAAGCTTTATCAGAACCCCAATATAAAAGATAGTGAGGATTGGATCCAGACCAGGAGCTGGTTCCATAAAGAAGGGTCTGGTAACTAAAGGTTCTGCCTCCCATTTAAATGCATAGGAACCGCCAGTAAACCTGCAGTCTGAGAGCGATGCTCTGTTGGAAAATCTGAAAGAGTGAGACCTTTAGGATCCAGTGGAGCTTGGGTATGAAGAGGTTTCTGTATGAAGACAAGAGTGTTAAATTAGATTCTGATTAAACAATCGAAATCCTCGCTGCTATGTTACAGCATAAAATGTCAAGTGGTTGATTTATGGGTGCTGGTGCATTTAAAAATTAAGAAAAGGTCAAATTATGTTACATGAAACACATCTAGTTGCAGTTTCCACTATTTTTGGTTTGTTTTAGGCACCAAAACTATTTGGCTAGCTTGAATAACTCCCGCTAACAGTTCTAGCTTTTCAGGTAAAAGGGGGGAAAAAAAGGTTAAACAAAACTGCTAATAATTTCTGTCTGTTGCAGCAAAGTCCAGCCAGAGTGGTGGTGCTCACACTGCCAGTGTCCCTGAAGACACAATTGGAGGACAAAGAGTCAGCAAAAAGTGGCGTGATGAGTAAAATTTTGCTCACCATCAAAGCATCACAGGCTTTAGCATTTTCATTGTTGAGAAAAAGATCCGTTTTTTTGCCCTCAGCTCCCTCATTCTGCAGCATCATCGTGCATCCAGCCCAAAATGTCTCATCCAGTCTTTCAGGGATGCAAAAAAGGAAAAGGAGGGGTTGGTTCAGAGTTTTTTTTCTTCCAACTCTCCTCCTCAGACACACACTTAAACACACACTTCTTTTTAATTTAAGGCTTTCCTCAGCGGCCAATTGCTCAGCGGTAGCTGGATTCCTGTTCAAGAGGGACGTTTTTAATCAAACCTAAACCAGGAAACACATAAAATATGAATGTTATATAAGGAATTGTTGGCCGGGCTTTCTGATGACTCCATAAATATTACAGATGAATGTTATGTAATAGGAGAGGAACAGCAATCTGAAACCAGCTGCCAGCATGAAACTGTCAGCATACTGCTATGATAAGTCTGGACACTTCAGTTGTCATGTTGGTGTTTATTTGAATACCTCGGCATGAAATCTGATTAGGCACGCGTTGTTTAATAAAAACTTTTCTGCAATGAGTTTATCTTCAATATCAGGAAGGAGTTTTTGTCGTTCACAATTATGTTTCTCATTAGTTTTGTTTCCCGTAAGCTCTGCACATCACACTTATCATTGTCCTACATCCTTGAACGGCGTGGTAATGATGCTTCCACACGCCTCGGTTCTGCCGGAGCTGGAGGAGCTCAGGGTGCCGAGAGGAAACAATTAGCCCGACTGCAATACCTCTGAATATTCATATCTTCCTGATTTTCTACCGAACCAGAACGAGACGCTGCAGGGTGGAGAAGAGACGGAGCAGGTGACGGTTTGTTCCACAGCAGCATGCAGAAGAAGTAGGAGTTTTAAGAGGGGGGATTGGTACCCTGACATATAATGAGGTTAAAGCTGTGGCTTTTTGGTTGCAGGATGCAAGAGGAAAGAAGCGCAGATAAAAGATGGGAGTTTTCCTAAAGCTAGGAAGCCTCTGCAGAGCCCAGGCTGAGGGGATATTTGTTATGCTGCTGCTGTAGCTGCACCACTAAATCGATGAGAAGAGTGGAGAATAGAAATGGGAGGAGGGTCAGCTTGGTCCAGGCTGTTTCTCTGCAGTGGAGGCTTCTTTTTTTTAATCCTCCCTCAATTGTTTCACACTGATAGACCCCCAACTCTCCCTCTCCTCTCTTTGCTGCTGTCATTCTAACCGGAGTCTCTCTCTCTCTCTCTTTGCCTGACTCCTTCTGTCCTCCTCTTCCTCCAGGCGGTACCCTGTTTCCTGATACCTGGCGCCCTGCTATCCAAATCTAATCTGGCAACCTTGGCTAAAGCTGGAGAAGAGTTTTTGCAGTGTGCAGTCGGGCACAAACAATCCTTTTCCTTATTTAGCTGCATCAGCATCTGCTTAATAACAACAGGGAGTTTGTTAGTAAAGTGGTTTCACTGATTTGTTTTGTTTTCACTGGTTCACTAACATAATTTGTGGTGGTGCTGAAGCATGATTGATTTTTTCCAGTTCTCCTTCACTTGTTAATTAGACAGGATCTGTCTTACTGACTAATAAAAGCAGCACCTTTTTTTATTTTAAACCTGACCTCAGGTCAGTAAACAGTATGGCTTTGAGAGGAGTTACTATGACGATTCAGCATTTTAACCCTACTTTTTTAAAGCCTCCTGGCTCAGTGGTATTTGCATTTGTACAAATATTTACTGTGAAAGCTGAACTTCAGGAAGCATCTCTTTATCTACAATGTGCAGTCGGCTGGGATTGGCTAGCATCGGAAGCCTGTTCAGACATCACTTTTCATTTTACAGACAACACTTCTGAAACCTTTAAATTAGATAAAAAGTTAATCAAGTTTTCCAGGAAATTGCAGATTGTATTATAACATGTGATTCGACTGTTTGCGGGGATTTAGACCCCCATGCATGCACTGAATGTGCATAAAAATGATTGTGTGCTGCATGTGAAAATTAGGCCGGGTAGACTTTTTGTGTCATGACCAGCAGTTAAAATGTGACCTTAATATTTTCTTAGCTCTGAGTCTTTTTTCAACTATATGCTATGGGAATGGGAATCTTTTGGGTGTTTACAGATATCTGAGGTTTGTAAAAATGTACTTAAATATGCAGATTTTGAAAAAAATATTTAGACAATCCATTACTTTTATAAAAGAAGTTTAAAATAAAATGAGACCTAACATAACATCTTTTTGAGTGCAGAAAAAACAAAATATTTTTGCTAGTTTAACATAAAGTTGGACTAGAGTGGGTTTCCACCCATAAACCATCTTTTTTGGTCCACCTGTTCAAGTATTTGTTGGCACAGATATCTAATCAGCCAATCACTACATCTAGTCATGTACTGTAGACATGGTGAAGTTCACTTCATGAAGTTTAATCTGAGCATCAGAATGAGGAAGAAATGGATTCAAGTGGCTTTGAACGTGGCATGGTTGTTGGTCTGAGTGTATACTGGGATTTTCACCCACAACCATCTCTATGGTTTACAGAGAACGGTCTGAAGAAGAGAAAACATCCAGTGAGCAGCAGCTGTCTGGACCAGAATGTCTTGTTGATGTCAGAGGTCAGAGGAGAATGGGCAGACTGGATGGAGATGATAGAAAGGCAACAGGAAGTCCAGTAAGCTCTGGTTCCAACAAAGATATGCAGAATATCATCTCTGAACAACTGCCTGGTCTGATGAGTCTCCGTTTCAGCTCCATATTTACATGCTAAGGTTAGGGTCTCATGGAAACATGAAAACATGGATCCATTCTGCCTTGAATCATCAGTTCAGGCTGCTGATAGTGAAGGATATTTTCTTGGTGAACTTTTGGTCCTTCAGTTGTAATTTTCATGTAATTTCATAGCATTGATCAAGATAAAAATCACAAAAAGATACAAGAAAACAAGAAAATATAAAACATAACAACAAAAGCAAGTTTAACCCTTTCATGCATAGTACTTTCTACAGTAACACCTATTTCACAGCTGTTTTCCGTTAAAATCATGGGTGGGGATGGAAAATCCCTACTTTTGCCACTTCAGGGGACCTCTGTGACTCATGCAATACACTGTAATTTACTGTAGAAAAAATATCTATACATGTACATTCATACATTGTAATAACCAAACTTTCTTTTGTGATAAAGAGGAAAAGAAAACTATACAGCCACATTATTATAGAATATCTTTATTATAGAAATATGAAAAGTATATCTAAGTAATGATTTAGAATAAAATATCAAAATAAATAAAATGTAAAATATGATTAACAAATAAAAAAGCATCACTGTATAAATCTATGGAAGTATAACACTGTATGCAAACAACATTGCACTGTTTCTTAATAATTCATGCATGAAAGAGATAAAAGATGGTTTTCCGTCTCAGAGGGAGGGAGTTCCAGAGAGTATGAGCGGCTGAGCCCACTCTAAGCTCAGTTCACCTACTGAAGCACCACAGTGGAGCATCTTCTGATGCTGCTTCCAGCAGGATGGTGCTCCATGTGACAAAGCTCACATCATCTCCAACATTACAATGAGTCCACTGGCCTCCAACGGCCTCCACAGCCACCACATCTCAGTCCAATATTCCACCTTTGGGATGTGGAGGAACGGGAGATTCTCACCATGGATGCAGCAGCTGTGTGATGCTGTCATGTTAATATGGAGCAAAACCTCTGAGGAAGGTTGGTTCTATCATACCAAGAATTAAGTGGCATAGATCTTTTTTCTACCTCCGTCCTCTCTTGGGGCTGTATGCTAATTATCTCCTGGTTGTCCTAAATATCATATGAATCTCACATATAGTCAATCAAATCAGTCAAATCTTTTCCTTTAATTTGTCAGAGAGAAGTTCGGGAGCCGTGAACCGATGTTCAACAAACTGTTAATGCTTCTATTTAAACCTATAAAGTTGTGCTAAGATACTAATCCTAACTTAAGTGTTTATTTTTTTGTTTTTTTGCATGAATGTATTATAGTATCATTACTAATGTGGTGTGTATGATGGCTTTCTACTCATAGTTATCTGTTTATCCAGGGTTAAGGGCTGTGGTTTGTGTAACACACATCAGTTGACAGGAGGAGAGCGTAAAACATAACAAAGTAGGGGGAGAGAGGGGGGGAAGCTCAGATAGATGAGAAGGAAACCAGACCAAACATGGACAAAGGTGACGTGTAGAGGATACCCAGTTTCCATAGCAACAGGCAGGTGTAAGACACTGGGAGCTAGTTATCTGCTGAGGTGAAGCATGGGCATGTGCGACGCGATGGGATTAACTCGGTTCACACACACACTCACACACCCGGTGTAAACCATCACAGAGACAGATAAACTGCATGTAAACGTGCATAAAAGAGAGGATGTGATTGGCCACTCAGGACCCCGACTGTGCTGACCCCACATACACATAACACCCAGTCCAGGAACCGCCTGACGCATTGATGACACACAGAGGCGGGAGGAGGATGAAAGGGGAGAGGAGGAGAGGGATGAGGCAGGAGTTAGAGATTAAAGAAGAAGGGGAAGCTGGAGGAGAGGATGCTGATCCCGGCCCTCAGGGCGCGGTACATGAGAGAGAGGAGGGCTGGGTGGGTGTTTGCAGGATGGGGAGGACAGAAGTACAGGCAGGGATACGATGTTTGGTCCAGAAGAAAAAATGTTTGTTGACGACACAAGTGGTTCAGGGTACCTCTGAAATAAGCAAAACATTCAGTTTACCAGTTCCACTGGGCCCCCATCTCACCAATCGTTAATGTCATAAAAACAATTAATGAAAGGAAATATTCTCTAAACATGGCCCCTGCTTCAGTGATGCATACATACATATACATATATATATCCATCCATCCATTTTCTGAACCGCTTAATCCAAGTGGGTCGCGGGTGTGCTGGAGCCTATCCCAGCTGTCACGGGGCGAGAGGCGCCCCTTGACATATATATATATATATATATATATATATATATACTGTATAACCATACATGTATGTATATAATATAATACAGACACAAATAAAAAAGGAAACACACCTCAAAGTTTATCATGTGAGCTTACTCTGAATGATAAACATGCGAGTTTACATTCATGTTTCTGCTCTATAAGATGCTGGACAGTCAGATTTAAAACTGTAAGACTTCTGAGTCTAAAACAAGAACCTCATCTTCACTTCTCCTAAGGTGCCACAAAGTGTGGGACCTGAGCCCCTCTAATCTGGAAAAGTTTGATTGGCTTTGCATCTTATATGGATTCAAAGCCCCTCCCAGACTAAGAGGAGGGAGAATCTCCCAGTCTTACAGTAAGTGTCCTCTCCATGCTTGCTTCCTCTGCCTCCCTCTCCTCTTACCCCTTGAAACATATCAGCTAATATGCGAGTGTTTGTAGTGAATCACAACAAACATCCAGTGTCAACTTATTTAAAGCTGTGAGAAACAATGTTTCAAATTCTGGACCGACATGAATCTTATCGAGGACGTCTGTTCACTTTAATGACTATAGACTAGATAACACTGCATCACGCTGATAGTCTTACATAACAATGGTGCCCCTCAGGTGATTGACAGCTCACTGGAGGAGGACATAAAACATCTTTTCAGTCACACATGGATCACAGTATCACTATCTAGCTCTTTGTTTGCACTAGATTAGTTTTAGGGTAAAACTGGGGGAACATCAAAGTCTAGCTTCGCCTCTGTGCTAAGCAGGTAAGATCAGGTGAGATCTGGCACGCTTTTAACAAATAACAGAAATCAGAATGGGAACATTTGTAAAGGGGGATCTGTTTTTTGATTTGGATGCATTTCTGATACAGAAAGATGAGATATTAATTTATTTTTAGCGTTATGTCCCTGATGCTGATAGAGATCTCACTGGATTCTCTGCTCACTGGGCCTTTTCAGTCATGCATTAGGGCACTATCAGCTGTTCAAGCATCCACACACACTCATCTGCAGTTTTATATAGGCACACACAGTATGCACATATGGGAGGCTGAGAGTACGCACATTTTGAGTTCAGCTGGCCGTAATGCGCCACTTCCTGTGAGCCAGCCAGGAGGGATGTTAGCGCGTGGGCCAGTGCACCCTCACCACGTCTGCTCTCTTTTTGTTTACTTTTCCTCCTCTGTTATCTGCTCTATTGTTACAGTGCCTACTTTGAGTTACGTTTGTGACACTATCCAGGATTTTACATACATTTCATGGTACTTGGATGCTTGATGACTAACTTCTGCTGTGCTGCATTGTGTTACCATCAAACATGCCAGTGAAAACTGAGGGAGCTTCAGAAAAAGGACAGAGGAAAGAAATGTGAGGAGAAGTTCCAACTTAAATGAAGAGAGGATGAAAACAGAACAGGGTGCTGAAGCAGACAAAAGTGAGAAAATAGAAAACACAAGAGGAAAAAAGGCAGCGAGGTGTGGAGCTGTGGGTCGATGTAAATCGATTCTTCCTCTGACAACCATCCTCACCATCGGATACAAGACCTTCAGTCCCACACTTATCAATGTCGCCACTCACTCCCAATCTATCAATACTTCAATTATCAGATGGAATATCACCCTCCCCAGCGAGCTGGATGAAAGCTGAAAGTTGTTCTTCATGCGAGCCTCTGCTGATGTCCATTCGCTCTCAGTTCAGTTCCTCTGGAAGACAAAACAGCAACAAGCCTGCAGGAAAATGCACACACACAGATTCCTGAATAAACCAAGTATTAATATCATAAAACTGCTGTTTTTATTCCAGTTAACTCCGTTATGTACCCAGAAATGAGGTCAGCTGCCTACGTGATTATGATAGAGAACCATTTATAGATTTTTCTACCCTCTTTGATGGCTCGGGCATCTTCCAATGATGGATGCAAAGATTCGTTTGGGCTGAAATTGTAAAAGATTGATTTAAGGAGAAGGAGACATAAGTTTCACACCCCACTCAGATTCTTTGGAAGATCCTGAAGAAGACTTTATGCCGTTAGGAGTGCCAGTAAAAACAAAAAACTGTAAAAACTTTCCTCCCAGTAGCCACGGTTCTAATGACAGGCTGCAAAGAGCTGATGAGTATGTTTTTAACTGTATTTCCTTTACCGAAAGGATGTGACAGAATATAAAAACAAGAAACTAAGTTTGTTAAACTCTGGCATTAAAATCATGTAATAATTCATATTTGTGGATTTGTAAGACAGGTTGATTCTTTATTTACGAATTATGAAGAAACATTTTTGTGTCATGACAAAAAGATGATCAAATCCTTAAACATCCCAACATCACCTAGACTTCCCAGCAGGAACCATCACACCAATTTGACGATTGGTCAAGATTTTGACTACCATGATAAATAGCCTCGGAGCTTTGCTTGTCTCATGGTTGTAAAAAGGTCCATCATAAGGCATTAAATGAGGTTGATGTCTGGAAACAATTGATGACATGTTGTTTGACCTTTTTGACCAAATTATGATGACAATTTGATATCAGTGACAAGGTAAGAATTATTCTATGTTTTCTTGATTTTTGTCTCGGACTTATTTTTTTGTGTGAAAGATGGTTGGTGATGGTTGTTTTTAAAAAAAAAATTAAAAAAATGTATACTCTGAGAAGCAGGGATGAGTATTTGGGTTGCACCAATAACAAACTTACCAAATCTTCTCTGCCAATGCATAATAGCTTATTTTGTTATTGACTGTGGTTTTGAGCTTCTGGTACCCAGATGCTGATGGTTACAGGTATGTGATTGGCACTAGTATGTGCCATACCACTGATTTTCCTTCCGATCTGATACCAAGCAAAGTTAAGCCAGTACTGATGATACCAATGCGGTAATACAAAACTTAATGTGTTTGGAAAAACCCTTTTAAAACAACCAACACTTAAGAGAAATGAATGACGTTTTTATTGAAATTACTAGTAAACTGCATTAAAATAAGCAGGAATTGTACAGAAATTACATATATCTGTCAACGCATGCGAGTTAAAATATTCAGTAAACCAACAGACTAATCAAATGAGAATGATGTGATTATCTATTTATACTATCTATTTGATATACATGTATTTAAATTTTTAAAACCCTACATCTTTTTTACTGAGTATGTGACACCAGGCTCTGCAGCAACTTTCTTTCCCAAAATTCATCATCTGGGCTGCATTTCCACATCTCCTTCATCTGTATCTGAATTACACATTATGTGCCTTATTTCCCATATGACAATGACGGAGGAAGAAAAAGTAGTTCCTCCTGACTGGATATAATTTAGACAAGATCCTGATATCATCCTTCCTCTCCACCGTTTTCCAGTTCATGATATGCTACCCCAAATTATAAAATGATTGATTTTCTAAAATGGAAATTACTATTAGAGGATAGAGAGCTGGTATCGGTGGTATAGATAATATCGGTATTGATCCACACATCACCAGTGAGCACTGAACCTGCTATCATGGTGAGTCGGTGTCTGATCCAGCTGTGTCACATCTGACTGATCTGAAGAGGGCCGATGCAATGAGCCTACTTCTAACAAGTTGCTGCATGTCCTGTATGAAGCAAATAAGTGGGAAAATAAGGTGTTTCGCAGTTCCTTTGCTGAAAAAATGCCAACAGTTTGATCACTTTTTGTTTTCAACCATTCATAAAGCAGCAAGTTTAATTGTTTCATATTTATTATGATCATTTCAAGCAGAAGAGTAGCAAAATAACCTAAAGTGCTGAGAAGTCTGTCCGATGCATGGATTACAGGCGTTTTTGTTGTATATGATGCTCTATGCACCCAAGCCTTTCGCTCTGCCCAACCTCGCTAAGATGTTAGAAATGCAAATGAAGCATGAGCTCAGCTTCCCGCTTGTTTCATCTGAAGCAAAAAAGCTCCTCCATTCCTGCAAAGGAAAATGTGACAAACCCTCCACATCAACAGAAAACTGACCAGACTCCCATGAAAAGGCTGAAGAGGATAAACAATGAAGATGGCTGGAGCTAGTCGTCTTATGTAAAAATCTCAAAACTCAGAGCTCACGAAACATGAAAAAATGCTTGCAGTTAAGTGTCTGCTCGCTTTGTTTTTTTAAACTGAAGCAGATTCAAAAAGGAGACTTTTAGTAGGTGTTTTCAGCTTTTTTATTTCTTTTAATGCAGTAATTTAAAGGAAGTAGCAGCAAGAATGAGAACGCTTTGGGGACTGAAGCACTGTGGCAACGCTAACACAGTTAGCATTTGGTAGCAGACCCTATTGAGACAGAGCTTGTATCTGCAAGGTTGCCTCAGAGAGCCGATACACCCTGGATCAGCTGCCAGCAGGACCAACACAGAGACGACCACTCACTCTCACAGGGGGATGTTAGACACAGCAATGAACCCAAAATGCTTGCGTTTTAGGTTAAGCTATATATGGAGAGGAAAAATGAACATGAACATGATGCTTGCTAGCAGCTGATCTGGTTGAAGCAACACACTCAGCATCTATAAATCCACGCTGTCAGTCTGTTGTCTGTAGATTTCTCTGCATCAGTTTACACATATGCAAGTCATCCAGGCTGTGGGTGCTGATTGCCCCCCCCCTGCTGTCACTAACTCTGGTCTGTTAGAGAGCCCTGTTATTGGAAAACTTGTGCACCCATCTGTTACCTCGCTGACCTTCATCCCTCACAGACTTATCAGGCTGGACCAGGAAGACGCCGTTATAAAATGTATTTCAGTCTTATTTGTTTTTTACGGCGTTATCCTTAATCAGATGGAAGATTTCAGCATGACAGAGGAATCTCATGAAGCGCTCTGTCGTGACAAGTCGACGGAGAAATCGGGTCTAATAGTGTGTTTCGAACAATGACTAAGGGCTGATATTTGAGGGAGAGGAGAGACAGAGGCAGATTTTAGTGCTGAGTCACAGCGAGGCTGCTGCTGCAGCGCCCTCCCCCACACCGAACCACTCAGCCTGCTCTCATCCTGCCCTCTTTCTCTCCATCACACACACATCCATACAGAGTGTATAAATATACATACATATGCAGTTTACGTACATATAAGCCCGTTTGTGTAACCAAAACATGCCCCCATTGTCCTGTTTAACCGTTTATAGCCTGTGGTTTTCCACATCGTCGCTCTTTTGACCGATCCCCCCATCTTTTCCTCATTCTTAACTTCTTCCAGCCTCCCACCTTTCTTGTGAAATCTAATTAAGAGTGAAATGGCTCAGGAGGGGGGAGATCTGAGTGCATGAGCTTGTCTGCTGCTGGGTTGATTATGCGTTGGCTAATCTTCTCCTCTACTTGCTGCGTATTGCTCTTTGACTGTGAGATGAAGCTGTGCTAAATCCAAGTTTTCCATGCCCAGAAACCCTCAGACACTGGGCGCGCACACACACACACGCGCACACACACACACACACACCTCCCTGCAAATACTCTGACTTCAAAGGCCTTTTCTGGGAACTTTGACGTTCTCTTTAATCTCTGCAGAAATGCACAAATAAAGCGAGCCTGAATGGATGGAAGACAAAGAAAGTGAAGAAAGTGTGTTGTTCCAGACTTTTCTTAGGGACGGGGTCCAGCTGTCCTAATCTATTACCATTCCAGGGCCACGCTTTCTAATGCTGAATGACAACAACAGACTCACTCACAAATCTGGGAGCCAGAGAAGGATGACCTGCAGCGGTGCAGCTTCATCAAATGAAGTCTGAAGCTGCTCTGTGGAGAGCCAAATGTGAAAGATAAACAGTAAAAGTGCCAAAGGGATGTTTCCGGAAATAGACTGACATTCCCCGGCACAGACATCTGACAAGCCTTGTAGACAAGAAGAGAAAATCTATTCATGAAGAATTCTTTAAGTATTACTAGAAGAGCACAACATAATGGATTAACCTTGAATCAGAGGCTTTAAATTTCAGGAGGCATTTTTCCTTCAGGTCTGTCTTCATTCTTGGTGTTGTAGATCAAACAAGCTGATGGAAACCATCCTCAGAGGTTTTTGCTCCATGTTAACATGACAGCATCACACAGTTGCTGCATGCATGGTGAGAATCTCCCGTTCCACCACATCCCAAAGGTGGAATATTGGACTGAGATGTGGTGGCTGTGGAGGCCGTTGGAGGCCAGTGGACTCATTGTCATGTTGCAGATGATGTGAGCTTTGTGACATGGAGCATCATCCTGCTGGAAGCAGCATCAGAAGATGCTCCTCTGTGCTCAGAAAGAGATGGCTGAGCTGTTTGTCCTACGGTTGAAAAATGACCCGCCACCATGTTTAATAGCAGAGAAAGACCCACATTTTTCCTTTTCCTAAAATGAGCCCAACATAAGAGAAAGTGAAACAAAGCCTTTGTTCATATTTTATAGTTTTCTACATCAGGGTGCAAGGATTGTCTTTGGGCTCATTTTTCACCCTAGTGTGATGAAAGTATTTACACAAAAAACTCTTCAAAGGCACTCATACACACAAAAGATGACACACACACACAAACCACGAGAAGCTTGGATGCTACTGATTGAACTCATATAAAAACTAAAACTTGACTATGCAGATCCTGCACCTGCACATCACTCAAGTTCACAGACTAAATAAAACCAACATTTCTTCTTCAAAGCACTGATTTTGCTATAGAGGAACCAAAGGAATCAGGCTATACGCTACCATTGATGACAGCCCCCTGCTTCTGAAGCCATGATGACACATTTCACTGCCCAACCGGGCCAAGAGGAGAAGTTTCAACAAGATAACAGCGACTTAGAGGACATGCAGAACTTGATGCATCTTCAGATGATGATAAAATCCTTCAAGCTGATTTTTATCACCAAATTAAAAAAACAGGGCAGGTTTGCAGTTTTGTCACGGTTTGAGGTAAGGACCCAAATGCCGACACAAAATGTTGCAACTAAAAACGAGCTTTAATCAGCCGAAAATCAAACTTTACAAAAACATAAGGGAACTAAGAACTCGAAAGAAACCAACCAAATTATTCCAGGGAACAGGAGATACAGATGATCACTGAGGGGAGGAAACCGGGAACTACACTGGGGAAGCAATACAGACGACCAGGCACAGCCAAAGGGGAGCACAAGACTTATATATATAAGCTCGGACAACGAGACACAGGTGAACACAATCAGGGCAGGTAATCACAAAAGCGGGAAGCAAGAGGAAGTAACACAAAAACACAGGGAACGGAATCTATCAAAATAAAACAGGAAACTGCTTATCAAGAAATAAGTGTCAAAATAACAATACTAAACAGAAAACGAAGTATACAAAATAGAATCAAAGGAACAGGGGATCGAAACATACAGAATCATAACAAAAACCTTGTTCATAGATTTGAGTTTATGACTATTTCTCCAAAGTTATTTGAATTTTCAAAGTTGTTACATTTTTGAATGAAGCATATTGTGTTTTAAAAAAATTATTTGTCAAGTCAGAATTACGACTTTCGATGAAATTTGGAGAATTTTTATTGGTAGGTTTAGGATGGCTTCTTAGTCATCAAGAGCTGTTTCCCAGTGAGTGGTTGTTAGACTCAATCTGTCCCAGCGTACTCTGGCTACAGGCTCCAGCCTCCCCATGACTCTGCGTCAGAATATGTGGGTATAGACATTGGAAGGAATACATCTGAAATGTTCCCCCTCCTTGCCTCCAGTGTCAGCTTCTCTGTTGTAGGAATGTTATGGTGGTGGTAAGAGAGGCAGTTGGTTACCACGTTTGCCTCTACACATATAGCTTACTGTCAACAAGTATGAATGAGGAGTGGATACATAATGGATTACATGTAAGAGCTTTAAGAGCTATTAGAAATAAAGCACAATATAAATGTAATCCATTATTATTAATTCCAATCAATATGGAGATTTTTGTCTTGAATCAGACTTTTCTAGAAGGAATAGTATGGCAACTTCTGATAGAAAACATGAATAGTTTGACCAAAGAAATTGCATATTTGGAGGAAATCCCTGACACCAAAACCTCACTGCAACTGTAAAGCATGGTGGAAGGAGCATCATGGTCTAATTGAGTTTAATTCACTCACTTAAAGATTTGTTTTCAGGCACAGCTTTGCTACATCAGGCTCAGGTATTCCTCAAAACCACAGAAAGAAGAATCTCTGTTAAGCGTTTAACAGAGATCCAGCAGCACGATGTCACAGATTCTGTGGCAGCAGAGCGCTGCAGCATCAGCTAAAGAGTTGTTTGATCAGTGAATGTAGGAGTGTTGCTGAGCTGAATCACTTCTTTAAAAATGTCCTTTCCTTTAGGTTTCTTCAGTTATTCTGGGAAACATCTGTTACATGACATTCCTGGTAAAAGAGCTTCCTCTTTAAGAAACTAAATTTAGGATTGAACTTGCTCTCCCTCTTTGCCCGCAATGTGTCGAAACAACATGAATAAACTATGCGATTAGTTTGGTCTGATTGTTTAAATTGTAGCATTGATGAAGTTAAAACCATATTTTATGAGTAAACTATAGTCATTCCAAAATTATGAGCAGCTTTTTTTTGTATCTGTCCTCCTTTCACTCAGTTTATGGACAGTTTACTGCAGGGGGAAAGTTCCCATGATGCAGCTTGATGAGTCTTTCTCACCTCTTCAATGACGATGACTAGAGGGTATTTGTCTTCTGACAGAAAGATGAAAATGCACCAGACTTTGAAAGCATCATTATCTGAGATGAGCAGATGCTGAGTGTGTATGTTGGCCTTGTAACACAGAGTCCAGCACATCCTGTAGAACTCCACTACGTCAAAATCCTCCTGCACCTGTGGGCGACACACAGCGATCAGTCAGAGTCAAAGTCGAGCGGGTCGGCAGCACCAGCGAGCAGCGGGTTTACAAATGCTAAGCATGGGATTGCTGTTTGTTTCCTTTCAAAGACTCAACTCTACAGGATGTGAGGTGCAAACATGGTGTCATTAAAAGCCTCATTTTTATTCAAGTCAGAGCCCACAAGAGAAAGGCAAGAAAACAGCCTCCAAGAACAAAAAGTGAAGCTCAGGCAGTTAACGGACCGATGTTGGAGTAACTCTTAGAAAATGTGGATGGACACACGTTATGTGCTGCACAGCTAATTCAAATAGCATAAGTATGATCACTCTTGCGTAAGTAATACAGAACAAGTTCCTTTTTGCTCTACTTATAGTTTACTGTTTGAGGCCATTTCCTCTCCGAAATGATGAGTCATCTTAATACAGTATGTTTCAAAAAGGTTCACAGTTATCTGTGAACAGTTCAGTTGTGAAAGTTTTTTATTCCTCTCAGATTTTTGGAGATTTTGAAAATCTCAGAATAGGAGTTTTGGTCCTTTTGCAGTTTGTACTTGCAGTGTACCAAGAAGTGCTGAATGGCTGATCAGGCTGTTCCACAAGCAAGTTAGTGACTTAGATGATTATTCTTCTTTTATACTTTGCGTCAGTGTGTTAAAGACTGTGACCAAGATGTCAGAGTAAGATCCCAGCTGTTGCCAGCGTTGTAAAACCTCAAGCACTATCACAGAGTCAAAGCTGCGTGAGTAGATAAGAGGTTCTGCAGCATGTTTTATCATCATTGTGCGGTTTCATTCTGTGCTATCTGTTGTGGAGTTTCACTAAAGGTTAAATTCAGGGAACTCCTTAACACATATTTAAATACACCCACAGCTGTGGCTTTGGGACATTTCGGGTGGGAGTGCATTCAAAGGTGTAACCCACTTATACAAATGAATTATCGACATTTTAAATCCCTGTAACTACAACCTTTACAGAGAAGTTTTTGGTAACAGAGCCCGAAAGTCAACTTTAATAAATTTTGATTGCTGGCTTTGATTTCATCCCTGTGTTCATGTCTGTGCTCCCACAAAAATTTAAAAACTGACTTTGATCATTGGTGAAAAGACTATAACAGTAATTCTTGTGGCGTTTTTCTTTTACAATTATCTATATCACATTTAATCCCAATTCAAAAAAGTCCATTTTTTCATCCTCTAGTAACATCCAATAAAGTGCAAATAACAACCTTTCAGTTAAATGAAGCGACTCAGAGGCAAAGGATGTAAAAATCAGCAACCAGTCAAAAAACAACAATAGACAAAACAATGACAGAGACTTAATCAAAGTATCGTCAATTAACATAAAGTATTTGTGGCATGGAGTAAGTGTGAGGGGCAATCGCTAATTTTATGGAAAGTTACTTTTTATCTCATTGTGCCTTCACAATGCAAATAACCACATCCCCCTTCTTCCTCAAATATATGGGTAAAAGTTACTTGCTTGTTTTCCAACTTTTGACTTTGACAGCTTTACAGTTTTTAACACTAAACATTATACTTATGTCTGCACCTTGTAGTAGTAATGTATTATTTATCAACACAGCCACTTCTATCAAAATGTCCCGGGGGCTTCTTTAAACAAAACACGTAAAAATACAATTTTTTGGCCTCTGATGAAATGTGAGATGTGAAATAATGGAATATTATCATTTCCTCAGAAGTGATGTACATCAGAGGTTTTCTTTCTCCAGATCAGGAGGATGCACAATGAATGAAGAAAATCATATATCAAAACCGTTTTCTTATCAATAAAACAAATAGTGATACAATTACATTTCCTCTGAGGAAATATGACCTTTTTCCATCCAAAAATCATCAAAATAATAAATAATGATGAATAATTGACATATGCATGTGGAGGCTCACTATATAAAAGATGTTTTAAACACAGAATAAAGAGTTTTTATGAATGTATACGTAATGAATGAATGAATCAAATATTAATCAATTTCAACTTGAAATTCATGTTAAACTTTTTGGTTCTCATCAGATTTATAGAGAATATTCTTATATTATTCTCATATTACAATTCTAGACTGAACTCAGTCATCACAATTATTTCCAGCGAAACATATTGTAGATGATCACACTCATCTTTATTTTGTATTATTATTCACATATTTCAAGACAGTTAACTCCACATCTATAATTACTGTGATAGCAGATTGTAGATGGAAAGGAAACATAAAAAAAAAATATTCAATTTCTTTCCAATTCTGCTTTAACTTTTAGTTTCTGCCATACTGGATGTGTTCACTTAAACTGTATGAAAGAGTTAGAACAGAACAATTAAAAACAAAACTTTCCACAGTTTTTCATCTGCCACAAAAGTCTTGGTCCTCACCTTATCGAAGATGTACCTGTTGACATACGGCATGTAGCCCTCGTTGGACAGAGGCCCCTTGTCGTCATCTTTGAAGTGCTCCTCAAAGGCCATGGGGTCATGAGGGATCCTCATCACCGTGCACAGGTTGTAGGACAGCACCTAAACATCCACATTTCGTTAAATGAACTATCAACATGAGGAGACGTGCGCTATCTATCAGCGGAAGACAAAACATTCTCCTGTTAAGTAACAGAACAGAAAATTTTACTCAGAGCTTTCGGGGAAACAAATGCCTGACATCTGCTAGCATCTACTAGTGAAGAGATACTTTATTGAGCTTTCTCAAAGTTTACTAAAGGTTTTTACTTTCAGATGTATTAACAGTGACAGTGTTGTGTGAATTATGTGGCTTTGTAGTCTCACCTGTACAAGGAGACACATATCAGATTATTAAGATAATATCTGGTGTTTTTCCCTCAGCTTTCAACAACCAGCAATGTCAAATTGTTTTTTTTATGATCCTCCAAGCGCTTCACACACTTCTTATTAGTTTCTGGCTTCATAGCAGTGATGTGGAGGTCAGCTTGCAAAGACGGTGTCTATGCGTCCATTTTCAGGTTTCTTCAGGCATTCTGTCAGACCACGACTTTCACAGAGAGACTTCTGTGTCTTAGGATATTGTCTTGTTAAAATCCTTTGTTTTTTCGTTTTTTTTCTAGATTTATGTGGACCTGCAGACCCTGTCGCTGAAAAGCAACCCCACAGAAGCTGCTTCCACCACAATGTTTGACTAGGATGACAACAAGATGATTCTCACAGTCTGGAGAGAATTATTTCCATCCAGTTCGGTCTTTGTTTTGGTTATATTAATGAAGAAAGCCCCCTGGCCAGTCCAAGTGGTGGGCAGAGAAATCTGGGTTTCATTCATTAGACAATTGTCCTCTGGTTACCTGCCTGACCAACGTTCCTCATCCATGAACTCTGTGTGGTTGACGAGGAAGGTTGTTGGTGGTACCAAACATTGTCCGAACTTTTTAAAAAAACAAGTTGACCTAATGGTTTGGCTTTTTCTCTGACAGACACTATCAATGCTGAGACATTATAAGTGGACAGGTGTGTCCTCACTTCTGTATGGAGAATCTTTCTTTGTGTCTGAGTGTGGGTTTTACGCACCACTGGTGATTTGATTGTGTTAAGATTTTGTGCTTCTCTCTGTTCAACATGGGATGTAGCTAATGCTAACCCATCTGTGGTGTACCCATGGGGTAATGCCAGCAGAGGAGTCAGCTCCCACTGAATCCAGTCACAAATCCCCAAACCATGACTGTCAGGTTTCTGTTGTAATCCCCACGTAAAGGCCCATCCATGTACATTACTACAGAAATGATTATTTCACAAGTATAGGGGAGGTATACTCTCCAGTCCCTTTTTATATATATATATATATATATATATAAATAATTTTCTCTTCTAACCATCCTCCAGAACCTTGAAAACTATATTATCCATTTTTATAAAAAATCATTGTGTGCAGAAAGAGTGGGATCGGGAAGAATAAAGTCATTATAAGAAAAGTCTCAAACAGACAGAATGGTAGGAAATCTGAAAAGTATGGAAAACTCTGTATAAATGTGTAAATCTGCTTAATAAATAACTTTTGGTGTTCTCCAGATCTAGCCAAGAAACCATGTGTGTGACACCAGCAGGTGTCCTAAAGTTATCAGGCTGGACACATGGGCAAGAAAGCTGTACAGGTTTGTAATATGGGTCAGCAGCTCTGTTGCATAGTTTTAGGATCTTCATTATGATTTCAGTCAATTATATACTAATTACTTCTTCAGCACAGATCGTTTATTATTTGGCGCAGTCTATGCGCTGAAACTCACCAAAACTAGAATAAAGGTTTTTTCTATTTTATGGACTAACATACAAATAGAAAGTTTAGATGAAGGATATAAAGTTATATGAAAGGCGCAGACAGACGCACAGGGTGAGTAAACATTTAACGGCGAAAGAAAGTAAAAGAAAACGCACCTTCAACTGAGATTTGGAAACTTTTCCACGATTATCAAGGTCCAAGGCTGTGAACGCGTGCCATATGGCTTTTAAAAGCTCCTCCCGAAGCCACATTTTGTCCCAGATGCGGTGTCTGTCTATGTGACTGTCTGTCTGATAAATCTGAACACGGTTCACAGAAAAAGGCTACCGCGGAGAGAAGTGATGCTGAGATCACGTGACGTTTGGTTGTTTTGGTCGTTGCCCCTATAAATGTAGCATTTAACTTACCTTTACACTTAGTTTCTTTTGTGTGTTTTCATATATATATATATATATACACACACACATATATATATATATATATATATACACACATATATATATATATATGTATATATATATATATACATATACATATACATATGTGCATGTGTAAGCCACATGTCACTGTAGGAAAAACCCTTCTGGATCAACACATTTCTGCATTTTCCCTGTTTTGTGTGTGAACACTTTCTATTTAGCCCTTAAAAAGTACAAAAACACTTACAGGTTCAGTAACTTGCATAACATGGGTTTAGTATTATTCTATATCATTTCCTTGTAGCAGTGAGATTTCATATTCTACTGAGCTTTAGACTCGATTTTTTCTGACTTTCAGTTTTGGAGAGCGGGGGCAGATCCAACTTTACAGTTACTATGATCTTGGTGCAAGTTCTACAAAATGCAAACTCCCTGGAGGGGAGAAGTGACAGTTCGTGATATTGTGAACTGAGAAACCTGTTCGTTAAACATACTTGCCTCTGCCGTCATCACTTCCTTTTTCTCATCTTGACCTGGGACACCTGATTCAAAGTACATTATTGCACCAAAAATACTGGGACATCTGACTTTACACACAGAAACTTTAATGACATTACATTCTTAATCTGTAGGGTTTCATATAGAGTTGGCCCGCCATTAGCAAACAATAACACTTTCAGCCTTTCTGGGAAAGCTTTCCACAAGGTTTAGATACCATTCTTTCAGCAGGGCATGAGTGAGGTCAGGCCTGGCTCAGTCTCTAAATTCTATAATTTGGAGCAGTGTCCCAATATTTTTGGTAATAAAATGTATTTGTTGGTCCTGTCTTGGACTGCCAGCCAGTGCAGGGTGTATTCCACCTGACTTAATAGCTGCAGGGATAGACTCTAACCTTGGCCCCCACTGGATGGATGGCCAGTGTAGCTTTTGATGGCAACGCTAAGAATTTCCAAATTGCAATAGGAGTGACTACTTAGGATAAATATGAAAAATACAGCTATAAGCATTTTAAGCATCATATTGTGGCTGTGTATAACAGTGACTAATTTTATAAGACATTGTGGTCATTCCAGTGGTTCAAAACTCTTCCTGCAGCTGTACAAACAACTTTAAAATACTGAAGGTACATTTCTTATGGGTTCTCTTCAAAAACATATTTTAGTAGGTCACACTTTAGAAAGCCTCTTTCAATGCAATAGCTATCATGCAGAGGCTGTCACACTAGTTCAGTTTGGACTTGTTGCATCATATGATCACATAGATGTTTGCTGCTTATTAAATCCATAAAAAGTCACATAAGAACAGTCAAAATCATATATTCCCTTAACATTTTTTCTTTTTTAATATGTTGTATATATAGATGGTTCATCCATACACCAACCAAAAGCTTGAGACCCTCACGATAAGTCCAATTGTACATGCTTCGATGATTCTTCCACTTCCAGTGCTCGCAAACACTTGTCTTGTAGCCAGACTGAACACCAAGGCCTCTTTTCCTGAAATCAATGTTTCTGGGTTGCCCACAGATCCGCTGAGACCAGATGCATTATAACCAGCCATTACAGAAGTCACTTGCAAAGTAACAAAGTTACAGCTGTTTTCATCTTAAATAGTCTTCAATTTAAAAAATTTGCAGTCTGATACAGAAGGCTAGGAGACCTGAACAATATGAAAGTGCTAGTCATTAATTTACAGATATCAGGCATCACATAGTGCTATGAATTATCCAATATGCTACATATGAATACAGCTGTTGATACCTTACAAATGCCTCTGGCTGTTTTTCAAGGCTACTTGAAAAATCCATAACCTTGGCTTGTATGTACATAAACATGAGTGTTTGTTTATGCGGAAAGTAACAGATTTCATCATTACCAGAGGTAAAATCTTACCATGGCCGTCTGGCCTCAACAGTGATAATGAAATATTTAGTCCTATTATCAATTCTGTTAATCCCCCAAAATTTGTTGAAGTGGGAAGAAAAGACGAAAGAGTTGCTGTCATGGCATCCTGACCGCGCTGGGCTCCAAATGACAGCGTTATTCAGAGCTTCTTCTCTCGCATCGTGCTCAAGTTCTTGGTTTGTTTTCCCCAGTCATTGGTTGCATTTTGGTTGCTTTCCCACGTCTTCTGGTGCGATTTCCCATTTGACAGATTGAAGAATGACTGAGAAGAACCAATTCTGGAACCACTACTTAAGGGAACAACACAAGCTTTTTTTTTCACTTCACTACAATCAGTCACAGAGTAATAAAAAGTAGAACAGACGACTCAATTCATTCCTGGAGCAGTGCCTCCAAAGTTGAAAGTAGATGGCACCACTGGAGCTGTGAACTTGTACCCGCCGTGTTTCTCGATCATCTTGGATTCTGTGAGTGGATGACAAACAGCACGTTACAAATCACCAACCATTATCCCAGACCTTGATGAATTTTAATTTTATTCAAGTATTCAACGCTGTAATGTGAAGGAATTAAATATTTCTGTCTTCAATCAACCATAGAAATTTAAGGACCACAATGTTGAGAGAAAAAGGGGGAAACAAGGACGTGCAAGTTTCTGCTGTTCTCAGTTTAGGTGCTGAATGTTTCCCAGGTTGCATGAAAACCCAGAAAACAAGCCTCGTTAAAGAACTTCATCTACTATGTTTGAGTATTAAAAACCGTAAAAATTAACAGAAAGGAAAAAGGAAAAAGCAAGGAGTACCATGAAGACCTAAACATTTCAGGATCTGAGATTAGGAAGCACAACTGCAGCAGACTTCAATGTAAGCAAAAAATCAGAAAGCAGTGAAAATTGCCATTTTAAAAAAATGTCTTTATTGGAAAAACTTCAGGCAGTCATCAATGTTTCATTCGTCTTGGCGGGTGCTCACCATGTGCCGCCCGCCTCTGATCTGCAAGTGTGCCAATGTCGTGAAGCTGTTTGCCCTGTTCCTCATCAAGGCTTTGCGTTAGTGCCTGGTACCATGCAGGGTCACGGGTCTGGATGTCTGCAGCACAAAAAAGTTGCATCAACGACTGGCACAGACATGTTTATTTCACTCAGTCACTCATTTTGATGTGCAAGAGGACAACTAACACAAAACTACTGTCATCAATCGATATCTTACTCTGTAGTATGGCTTTGAAGATCTGATACTCATCCACTAAATTATCTTCATCATCTACGGCTGTAGTGTAGCCCTCCAGTGCCGTCTCCTCAGCGTCGTCGTCCTCCCAGTCTTCGTCATCTCCATCCTCTCCTGCCTGCTTTGCAAGCATCTCCAGGTATTCCTGACCCTCCTCATCAATGTCATCTTCATCACTGCCCAACTCAGCTGCACAAGTAAAGCAAACATCAGCTCATGAGTTCATTTATCTCGTAGCAGAAAACTTAATACGACTGGTTTAACAGTAAAAACTTAGTACCGTTATCATCATCCTCCTCCCCGTCTTCGTCATCATCTTCGTCATTCTCGTGCTCTGCTCGACAGGCGTACGCTCTCTTGAGACCACTGAAAAGTAGGATTGCTGCAGGCAGAAGCTGACTGGCCACCTGGTTAATGGCCTGGGGCCTGTGTTCGAGGTCAATAAGAGCGCAGAGTCCCAGAATGCACATCTTCCGGTCATGGAGGCTGTGAGGGGAACAGTGGGATGGAATAAACATTAACATGGAATCTGATATAACTTATGCATAGGAGCAATTAGTTGGTACAAATTCAATAGACATGTTTAGATTTCTATTCAGGCAAGTACAAAGCTTTTTAATCAATACGTCAACAAGTCAACAATGCCGAGGTCTTCAATGGGGATCCATGACCCCCAGGGGTCTGCAGAGATGGTGCTGGAGGGTGGGGGGGGTGTCCTTGACCCTATTGCATTATAATGATTGGATAAATGGAGGAACAAAATGTTGTAATGTCAGAATTGCACACATTCAGTGACACAGAGCACCTCATGCTGGGATGTAGAGTCTGGAGAAGAAATGTAGCTGCTGATACATTGCTTTACATTTTACAAGTTCAATAGACGTTCCAATAAAGATATTGATGAACAGCAAATGCCATGCTATGTTAGCCCCACTGTTCTCACTACTGTAGGTTAATAAAGCTGACATTGGTTAGCTTCAACCATGTTGACGATTTCAGATGAGCCCGTTACAATTTTTTTCTGGGTTAACAATAAAACATCAATGACAGTAGTATTTGCTATTGGTATGTGACCACAAGGTACCCCCCTCCCCTTTACTCAGTGAAATAATTACTGATGTAACAATTGCGTACTTTGCAACATGAAAAGTAATATTTGAGTCTTACCCAAGGAAGCAGTCGACATCTTTCAGCCACTGGGTTATGAAGTGGTTAGTGATTGGCTCAGTGTTGTTGGGAAAGCGGAGATTCTCCAGAGTGTTGAGGAGGAGAGGGGGGCTGTAATAGAGTGCAGCAATAGCCACCTGCAGACACATGGTTCTCAGCTCGCTGGTCTTCACCTCCCGAGTCAAACGCTCCAATGCAGCAGCCACAAACAATGGCACAACCTGCAACAACAGTCAGCCAGGATGATTAAACAAAAAAAAATCTGTGCTAAAATAAATTTCATTAAATAAAATAAACAAAATGGAACACAGCAAAGAGTCTGTACAATTTTTCAAATCTAACGATCCATGTGTTGTTGGATCACTTGCATGAGAAATGAACATCTTTATTAGACCCTGACCTGGTCAATGCCGCGGCCTTTGCATTGCAGAATGATCACCTCTAACAGCTTGGCAGCATGGCACTCTGGGTCCTCACCTGGATCACCTGTCAGAACCTGTGAAGTCACAAGCCAGCGTAAACCTCTTCATGCACGCTTTCTGACAATTCATCTTAAATAGAGATGCTTGTAAAATATTTAGAATAGGCTGCGATGCTAACCTTCTTGCACATGCTATAGATAACCTCCAGGTATTTGGTGTCAGATAAAAGGGTGTCTGTATCAACTGTGACATAGTTGTGAAGCAGAGGCATCATATCTGAAATATAAATGGATACGAATAACACACTTCAAGTTGCAGTTTGTTTCTTCGATACAGATAAAGCAAAGTCGCATTTGATTAAATAGTATCCAAAATATTAATTCTTCTTATAAACGTGAGTACCTGTGAAATAATCAAAGCCATCTTGCTGGAAGACTTCATAGACAAGTGGAAGAAGTTGCCACATCTGTGGCGACACCTGTTGGCAGGTCAGGCTATGAGCCAAGGACAGGATCTCTTCATAAAATTCTGAAAAATTTAAATTGGAGGAGTGTCACCAGGAGGTTCAAGGCAAAGGGCTGCTGGAATGTTGAAATTGAGGACGAGCCGGTTCAGCTTACCCAGGACATGTTGCTGCAGCACGGTGCCAATCACCTGCAGGCAGATGCCCTCCAGCTGCTGGGTGATCTGCAACAAGGGGTTAAACACAGAATAAGTCCAACGGAACAAAATTCCCCAAGATCAAGGCTACATGAGATTGTGTATGTGTGTGAATTATATGTTTATGCAGACTGAATAGGTCGTTGTCTTGGGAATTTGATGGGTAAAAATGCTTTTATTTCTTTTAAAGCACCTTCTTCATGTATAGCACTTTGTGTTACACTTACACTGTATGAAAGGTGTTTTATAAATAAAGAGTGATTGATTTGATTGATATTTTACCCTCTAATGCATCTTCATTCACCTAACAGTTTATTTTTTCACCTTTTGCCACAAATAAAAAAAAATCTTGCTATTCTGTGGAGCAAAGCGAGATACATTTATAGTCAGATCCTTAAACAACTGGCCCCTTACACAATCAAAAATCCTAAGCGCTTAGTCAAATCTAATGATTCTTTGGCTTCGAGCAGCAGTAGTCTTGTGCATCAGCAGACATGGTGGCAGTGTGCCCCGGCACCATTTCTAGCTTCTACCTCAGCCTCTGAGTCATTCTGAACATGGTGAGAACAGAGCGCGCTACCAGGAGCTGGTGGGTGGCTCAAGTGTGTAGGCAGGAGCCCTGCAGCAGACCAGAGGAAGTGGCACCGAGATGAACTACCAGCCTGGAGTGTGTGTTTGTGTGTCTGTGTGCGTACATGCATGTGTTGGCGGCACACTTTGTGGACATACTGCTCACCTCTTTGTGGTCTTCAACTACACTAAGCAGTGTATCAATGGTGTTGAGGATGCCCATAGCAGTCACAGCCTTGTCATCCCCTCCCTCTTCATCAGGTCCCGTCTGAATCACCTGGTTGAACGTCATCGCCTGGCAGAAAGCAAACGTTTTTACACTCTGTCCAAATATCAATGTGATCATCGCCCATTCTATTCTACAGACATTAAACAGACGCTCCTATCCAAAGCCAATATGTGGATCCAATGTCTTTCATTCTTGGAACTGCACAACATGAAAAATGAGAAATAGCAATACTAGAAAATTACCTACTTGATACTTATCATACACCAGGCTTTCCAAGTTTAAACATGCAACCACTGACTAGGCATATTACATTTCTGCAGATAAAACCAGGCCACATTTTATTCAATTTATGTTGCTTTCCTTCTTTCCCTTCAAATTAAGTCTTACATACAAGTGGTGCAGATCATTTTCCATTATTTGGTTTCCTCTGGCATCACAGCTCTCATTTAATCATCATTATCATGGGGGAGCATAAGTTGTTTGGCCACTGAGGGATAGCATCATGTGAAATCATGGCAACATGTAACCTCTACAGTGACTGCACTCACCAAGTGCTGTGTCATCTCCACTGCAATGGGAGTGACCTCTTCACTGTATTCGCAGATCATCTTCTGTATGACATTGGTCAGGTCATCATTCTCCGTCTCCCTGACAATGTGCAGGAGAGCCTGCATCACTGGCCGGATGAATGGGGTGATGTATTCTTTGGCTAAAGGACAACATAAAACCTGCATTAAACATCTACTCAATAACATTTCAAAGGAAAAGGAATGTAAACAACAGCAAAGCTGTAACTGTGTGCATAGATTGACTCACCTTTCTCCTGGTTGCTGATAAGAACCTGCAAGGCGATGGCAGCCTCCACCTTAACCGGCATCTCGTTGTCATTGATGAGACAAAGCCGAGTCAGCTCGAGAGCTGTCTGCAGGTTTTGGTCACTTTTGAACTTCACCTCACAGAAGTAATGCAGCACCCAGCAAGCCTGTAAGAAATGAGACAACGCATTAAGACGAGCCAAGAAATATACAGTAATATTTCAATTCATTTCATTTAGTTATGACAGAAATGTAAAAACCAGGTGGTTGTTGCTCACCCTGGCTCTCATGTAGCCCAGTTCACTGCGGAACAGGGGGAAGACGTGATTCTGCAGCATGAACTCCATCTGGTCTTTGTAGATCTTTTTCTGTCAGAAGAAATAAAATAAAAAAGGGTCAACTTTACCGCCGTGAGAAAAAAAAAAAAACAGTGGATGTTCAGTACTTCCTGAAAAGATGGTCTTCAGATTTAAATGAGGGAAATGGTTTATAAACAGCCTGACGGCTCCTAAATATTTTGTCCCACACCAATGAAATAACATCGGAAAAATAGATGGTTAGCAGGTATGTCAACCCTATAGCCGGGAGACAATCTAGCAGTGCTCAAGATGGTGGCAGTAGGGGCAAGTGATATACGACCTGCGAAAGGAACAAAGAAGTGGATATTGCGACGTATTTAATGGCTGCACAGACCACCTCCTTCTACTGCAATACCTCTTCTTTCTGAGAATGTACATTATCACAGTCATCTCCCGACACCATATCTGCCATTGTCTGAAACCAACATTGCAACTTGGAAGTGAACTCTGGTGGTAGTTTTGGCTAACACACATGCCAACATAGGGGGCACATCAAAGTATGAGAGCTGCAACATTTGAAACGGACGAACCATTTACATACGTAAAAGGAGCAAGATATCTGTAAGGAATACAACTGCAGTAACTTAAGCAAGCCTGCTGAAAGCACAGTTTACCTTCAGTAGGATTTCAGCCAGAGAACCTATCATGTGCAGGGCACCATCCTTTTTCCTGGGATCAGAGACAGGATCAGTGAGGATCTGATAACAGAAGCCCATGGTCTTTTGAAGAACCTAAACAAAGCAGAAATTACATGGTTTTTTTTATTTGAATATGAACATAGGGAGGATGGGTGTATAAAGGACTTTGAAGACATAAAACATGTTGAAATTCTTAAAGGACCCAAAACAGGGCTAAAGTTGGGAGAGCAGAAATTGCCAAACTCACTTCTTTCCTCTTGTTGCAGGCAGTGAAGAGGAGAGTCTGAGCGGCTGTTGTTGGAGAGATGAAGTCCTCAAATACGTCTAAGGAGATGACACATATTGGAAAAATGGTTTGTCATCCCAAGTGCCGTGCACTCATTTTGAATGATTTTCTGCTTACCAAACTTCATGCGGATGTACTCGTATGGATCCTCTTGCCACAGCTCCTCATCTGAATCTGTGTAACACATGAGTGGGAAAACTACATCCTGAATGATGCCCTGAAAAACAAAGAGTCACATGAGCATGCTTTAACACAGTCAGAGACCCCGAAGATCACTTAAAGTAGTGCTAAAACTGAGCTATAAAAAGGCAGGGCAAGGCAAGTTTATTTATATAGTGCTTTTCAGGTCCAAGACTATTCAAAGTGCTTTACATACAACATAAGATTTACAGCATCCACTGTAAATCTTTAAAAACGCTTCAGTCTAGATTTTCCATGTTGTAAAAATCAGGGAAAAGTGAAAACAGATCAAAAACTGCATCAATCCTCTGCAGGACACAATCCTACATTACTTTTTAAAAATGTTTTACCTGGATGTGTGGTTTTAGATTTTTCCATGTCAGAGCGTGTGCGATTCCCTGGTTGATGTAGTTGAGAGTCTGCTGGAGTACTCTGGGAGCAACATACTGCTTCTCCTTGTACTGGTATAAGACTTTTAGGAGCACCTATTTGACAAATACACACAGAAGTAAAGGTATTTTCAATACTTTTGTCAAAAAACACATCACTGTCTGACTGGGGAACCACAGCTCACTTTCTGGCATCTGAAATTCTTACCTGTTGTGCAGCAACTGCATATTCCTTTAGGAAAAGTTCAGCAAACTCTGCATACTCTTTGGTTGTGTTGCCCGGGCTTCCATACCTGCAAACAGGGTTCGGGATTTTCAACATGCCTGTACTACTTCATTAAGCAAGTTAAGGGACAAATTATTGCGTTTTCACCTCTCAAACAGGCGAGCCAAGATGTGAAGCGCCCACTTCTTACATTTCCACCATGGCAGCTCAGGCCGCTCATCTTCATCGATCTGCATCGTTTCCTGCGCAAACAAAAACAACTATATTAGTGATTGTGCACATATTTAAAAGCTGAGCACCTTCAAGACCAGGCAAAGTATAAGGACTTCTAATTTTATATCTCCTTACTGGGGGAACATCTCTGTCTACCACTGCCTTCAGGATCTCCATCCACTCTGTCAGGTTCTGTCTGTTAATGAGCTCCAAAGGGAGGTTGTACTGGGAGAAGAAGAAATTCATAAATCTAAGAACACTGAATTAGATTAACAAAGCAAAACTTATCAGTAGTAATACGCTACCTGGAAGAGGGCATAGAGGATTTTGAAAATCTGTTTCTGAATGAGGACTGAGTCGCTGGAGTGGTCTGGGAGCAGCTGGATGAAGCGTTCTTTCAGCATGGGCATGAAGATGTGCATGGCAGCCACAAGAGGTTGACGCTCCTCTGGTTTCTTATATCTATGTCCACACGCAAATACAGTGTTAACTTCATGTCACATTCTTCACAAGAACATGAAGAAAAATGAAAGTAAAAAAGAAGAAAGGAAACAGGACTGGGAGCTCCGTCTTACTCGTAGTTTTTGACGAGCTGGTAAAGGCAGAGCAGGATGCCCAGCCACCCTCCACTGTTGTCCGACTGCAGGTAGAAGCCGATCTTGTCCACGATGGTCGTCCATTTGCCAGGGTAGTCGTGTTTGATCATGTGGTGGATACATGTTGTGAGCTGGACCCTGACAAGTTAAAAAAATTACAGTTTTTAACTTGCTGACATTAAAAGCATAATAATTAGCAAACAGCTCTGCTTCAACTACGCGAGCAGCTGGGTGCGTGCGGATACCTGATGCGCTCCGGGGAGTGGATGATGGCCTCCACTATGTTGTCTCGGATAAACTGCCTGTCCTCCTCAGGGATGTTATTAACAGGCGTTTCTGTGCCTGAACCGTCTCCATCACTCCAGTGCTGGGTTATCATGTTCTTAAGGTAAATCACACCTAGACAGAAATAACAGAAAGTCCCACTCAGTAAAACTGATTCAAGTGCACAAACTAAAAGTCTGAAAGTCAACAAAATTAGTCCATAAACTGTGAGAGAGGAAAAAAAAGGGGCAAACATTAGAGGTGGGCGTGTCGATCCTAGTATACCAAACACTAATATTGATATCAAACAATACCCATGTAAAATATCGATACTCAAGCCCCCTCTCCTCCATGCACTGACTGCTGCGCACACGGATAGATCAAAGTAAATTCTCTGAGAGGTGCGCTGTGTCACAGAGCACGGAGCAGCGCATCCCCTCCCCCTCCCCCTCCCCCTCCCCTGTCTGTTGTTGTTGCACCGTCACGTGGCTGCCGCGGCAATGAACCGTCACGTGGTAGCTCACCCCCAAAACCAACCACACGCGGCAGCGGCGAGCAAGCGCCAAGTAGAGGATGCGCTGCACTTTGCGCCTGGCACCCACCAGCTCAGCGACTTTGCCGCAGCTAGGACTCATTAAACACATCGCTCAGAGTACCTCAGGTTATCACCTTCCCCCGGAGTTCCCCCTGCCTATATTTACTAATATAATCACATCATTAAATGCCACTGCAGCACCAGCTGCTGTCAGATTTATTTTCAAATTCCACTCTGCTGGCAAATCCACTACTGTGTGACATTATTCAGATATCCGAAAACACTGATGAAAACAAGATCTGTTTAATGATAAATATAATTCATACAGTGCACT
>JAVQJG010066716.1:0-19991 GCA_036024015.1 Craterocephalus amniculus | reverse complement strand
TGGAATTTCGTCACTGATGTGAAGGTTTCCATTGACTTTACATTGATTCGATTTTTTAAAGTACTGTGCGAATTATTCGGACGAAATATTCGGAGTAGGTGTGTAAAGGCCTTTAGCATGTTAACCTACCTACCAGAGAAAAGTAAAACAACAGGTTTAATCTTCTTTGTTTTACTGATCTGAGGGACTGTATCTCTAATTTTGCCATGAAATCATATGTTGTGAAAATGATAAAAAGTCTGACTCTATTTGATAATTTAGACAACAGAAGATTAAAACATCTCACACACACATTATGAGAGACTGAATAAAGACATGAACTAAAACAGTAATGCTGCCGTCCACAGACATACTGAATGAATCAGCGTTAACTCAGTCAACCTGAAAGCATAAAAAGAGGATATGACTGGTGATTATACTCTATATGATACTCCAGCTGATGCCAACTTCATCCCCAGCTGTTAGATAAAGGAACATGTCTTGGTTTTCATACAGTTTAACAAAGCGCCCACCAACAAGAACTTGTGTTCATTCCTCATCTCAAATCACTATTACAAAGCCAACGCCCTGGAGCCTCATACAGTAATAACACAAGGCCAGTTACTGAGCTTGATCACCATTATGTTTCTATTGTTTAGCTTCCTCAGTACTTTCACACAACAGCCACTCGAAGCAAATATTTAGACTTAAACTAATCAATAATTCACTGATTGAAAATAGATATTAGCTGCACCACCTGAAAAGACAATTGTTCAATTAAGATAATTCCTTCTATTAGGCTAGAAAACCAAGATTCCTCAGCTATAATTACCTTCATGGAAGCAGAGGGATGAACAGCCTGACCTCTGATCTTTTGACCAGATCGCTTTTGTTGAACCCTCTTTAATTTACACTTTACTATGTGACACAGGCTGGAAAGACAAGCTTAGCTAGCACTGAAACATGATACTAAAGGGTTGACATGGTGGATTGGTGTAAGACAATCAGTGAATACAGGCTTCAGTGGCTGACAAATGACAGAAGAGCACGCATGACAGTATGTGACCAACAGTTCACACACACTCTTTGTAAGCACAGTGATTGCTTTATAAAGATTGCTCATCAACTACATGCCCAAATGTTAAAGGTGGAGAGTTTTCCAGATTCCAAAGAAAATGTACAAATCCCTTTTGAGCTTAAAGACATCTCATGAGTCTCCAGACTTTTATATTTAGTCTTCTCTGTTCTGCTATTGTAGTAGAGAACATCTTCCCATTCAACCTGACCAAAGAACCTGGTTTGTTCACCTTATGGATCTCTGTGTTACAGAATGAGCAATTATGTTTAGTAAACATGGGAATATCTGAGGTCTAACAAATGTAAATATATAACAGTGAAGATATTTTCAAATTTTATTAGTTTTTATTTTATGTTTATTCCGTCATTTGTTTTTTTACTTACCTTATCTTCAATTTTACCTCACCAATAGCACCTCCTCAGTTTCCTGCTGTTGGCCCTTTGCGTTGATTTGGTATGTGTGTATCTATGGGTGGGGTCTGTTTTTATTTCTGTAAAGCACTTTGAGTGCAAACGTATATGAAAGGCGCAATATAACCAAGTCTGATTGGTTGATTTTACCAGTTTTACCATTCATCAATCATTTTGTAACAATGTATCTTATTACTATGAAGGGAGGTTGGCTTGGCTCACCACATGTACACAGACAGTTCACACACTTGTGCATGTGCTTGTGAACATGTCAAGGAGACTGAAAAAATCCTTTCTAACTTAACTCTAAAAATAAAACATAAAGATCTACATGGCTAATGATGGTGATGATTAGCATTTCCTGTTGATGTCTGCATGTATAACCGAATGAACTTTCCTGTCTGAGTGTTTCCCACTAAAATGCATCAATCCTCAAAGTTTGCTTTACATGCACAACATATTTTGGGTTGATTATGATGTCAAATGTCCGGGTTTTTCTTGTAAAAATGTTATACTGGCCTGCAGCAAAGATACTGATTCAGAGCTAAATCTTTGGTTGCAGTAAGTAAGTAAGATAATTAAAGTATATTTTCACAGCTCAAAGTGGAGATTTCTTTGTTTAAAAGATCTGAAAACTATTCAGGACTTCCCCGATTCATTTGATACTTCTGTGAACTAGTGTTAATGGGAAAGAGCTCATGTTTATTGCTTGTGGTTGTAACATTGCAGCTCATTTCATTTTTAAGTAGCAATGATAAGCATGTGAGCAATCTTGGAAATCTCTCTCTTGTTTTTATTCCTCTGCTCCCACACCGCCCAGTGTTTTCAGCCATTTAAACCCTATAAACCACCACATTCAAAAGGTCAAACGCAACACAACTTAAGCACAATTGCCTGACAAATGAACATTTTGTAACTGAATTTAACACTGTCATGAGTCTTTTGACTAACTGGCTTAAAATTGCCCTGGGTCACGTCACCACCCCCCTCGACCTGCGACAATAAGCTACTGACAGGAGGAGGAGCTCCTGTGGGCGCTGAAAGGAACAAAATCTTTCCTCCGTTCCAGCCTTCCCACCTCTCCTTTCCTCACTGCTTCAGCCTGGGATACATTTCCAGAAATATCTTCAGTATTTCTTCACAACTTACACTGCATTCAGGTTCAAATTAAATCCATACATAACTTCAACTTTTACACATTTGATGTCGCTGTTACCCATTGTGAAATAAGTAACAGTAGCAGGACTGAGGTGATTTTCTCAAAAGCTATAAAATCTATTAAATTTTGAGTTTTTTCCATCTTCCATTTGTACGAAGCCAGTGTAAATCTGATAAACTATGCATTTCCACTCATGACCACTTCACTGCTGATTGTAGCCTCTGTTAGTTATATACAGTAAAGTAAACATGGTGATAGAGTGAGATTATGATGGCATACTGTATACAGTATGTAAGTAACAGTTGCAAGTGTAGTTTAACTTAAAGTGTAATTAAGGTTTACATGATATAAGATGAGAGAGGAATTATCTAATTCAGAATTAAGAAATTGAATAAACCAGCCACTTCATTCGGAATTAAGTTTAATTCGCAATTAACATCATTTAGCATTAGGAATTAAAGTTAACATGGTGAATTTTTATCTGTTTCAAGCAGAATTAACTTAAATGCCGAATTAAAGAAGAATTAAAAATGTCATGTAAACGTGGCCTGTGTGTGTGAAACTTGTGAAGCGCGTGTGGCATCTTAATATTTGTAGTATTTTTTTGTACTGAATGTGTTTGTCTCTGTTTCTCTTCCTCACACTTCCTGCGACAGCAATCTAAAACATTCCTCTACATGACTCAGATCCCTCTACTTCATCCATGCATTCCCCCACACGGGGGTCGGAACTTCCTTCCCATCTTACTCACACACTGCCCCAAACACACACCCTTTACTCTTGGATGTTTTCCACTTCTCCAACTTGATGGATCTACTCACTCGCTGTTTTAAAGACTGTTCGGTTAGTCAGCAGCACATGCTGACTCACCCCCCACCGCCCCCCAGCCAGAAAGACAACAGTGTGTTCAACATGTACGGCCACATGTAACCTATTAACGAGATGTGTGTACATCCGACTGTGTGCAAATGTGTGTGTGGGGGGTGTTTACAAAGACAGTGGAGTCTTTCACTCCTGCTGGGCAACAATCCCTCTTTGTAGCCACTTGCTTGTGAAACAGGGCAACGCTGATTGGTATTCCGACCTATTAGTGCACGCTTTGAGGGAATGTTGCACACTGTCTGTGCTTTCGTGCACAAGTGTGAGCCCTTACCACAGCAGGGTGGTTTATTATCTGCCTAATAATCATCACTTCTCTAAATCTTCGGCATTTGGGAGGCAACAAAATGAGGTAAAAATATCAGCAAACTTCCTCATGAGAAGAACAACCTACCAGCAGAACATGTGATAGTCAAAAATCAAAATGAAACCGCACCTTTTGGAAAGTTTTACTTTCTTTTAAAGAGAATAAATTGGCTTTATTGTTGAATTTACACTATTACACTATAATGATAATGTTCTTTTTTGACATGATGAACTTTATTTAACCATTAAGCATCATTTCCTCTTTTGGATGAGGAGGGTGCTTTGTTTAACTCAAGTTTTTGTGTCACAACACATTACTTTAAAACAGACATATTTCATGTTTGGATCTGTTTAAACTCAGATATATGCTTCAACATTAACAGATTTGCTGACATCTGATGGTTGCGTAATGATTTAGAGTGTGTATTTCATCAGACACTCTCTGGGAAAAATAGCATGCTCCAGCAGGATGTCAACACTCTTCACTTGCTATTACTGCAACGGCTGATTTTCATACATCCAGGTTTTAATGAACAGATAGAGCAAGTCAGTATAAATCAGTAGAGTATTTTTATTATTTTAAAGAACAACTGTTGGGGATTTAAACAGCTTTTCTCATTTTCTGACTAAAGAAAGCCAGATGTTGCTGTTATCTGCTCGACTGGCCTGCTTGGCTTCAGGGACACTAGGAGTGATTAATCCGACACAATGCTTTGTAAAATGATATGGTTAATATTTGAGAATCACTTTAAACAAAAATCTAAGCACTTTGTTTCATAAATTCCTCTGCTGCTTCCCAAAATTCTGACATTAAGGTGAATAGAGTATTGCTTATTTTGAGGTCAGAAGTCATACAATAAAAAAGTTGAGCTTTAAAAACTACCTTTTCATTTGCCAGTAGCAAGGTTTGCACAAACACTTTCTCCCTCTTGGACTTCCCTGCCCACTCCTACTACATTTTCCTTCTCCTTCTGCCATCACCCCCCCTTCTTCTTCTTCTGCCCCCGTTTGTTGCATTCCTGCTCACCAATCCTGCCTCTGTTCTCACTCATATTCCCATCTGTGTTTATGTGTGCATGTGTGTGTGTATGTGTGTTTTTGTGTAGCCACGTAGGACCCTGGAGTTTAGGGATTGGTCCACTCTCCGACTTCGCTGTTAACTCTGTAGCTACTGGTTGGTTGCAGGACAATTGTGAAAGTTAAGTAAGGGGGGGGGGAGTTATCACTGACAATTAAAAAAAAACAAGGCAGCAAATGTGGAAATGATGCCAAGAGTGGAACAAAATCAGATTATTCTGCTAAAAGTGGAGCTGCGGACTTGCCGTTTTCCCCAGAGTAAGTTCTAACTCACTTAGCACCTCGTACACAAAGCCACTAATAGAGTGGAGGCTCAACAACAGCAGAGAAAGTGCAGACAATATTTACGAAGCAGCAGCGTTTAACCATCCCTTGCCTGCCAGTTATCTGTCACTTTAGGGTATCTGATTAAAAACTACCTTAGCTGGGTTTATAAAATAAACAGCGGGATGGGGATTGTGGGATTTGGAGGCTCCACTGCAGCTGCTCCCACTCCCGTTTCCCCCCCGACATGCCATAACAGCCATATCAGATAACCGCAGGCATCCCTCTGTCAACAGCGCCCAATGTCTTCCAAATGTTTTTACTCAGAGTAATCTTAAACAAAACGATGGTTGACTTTCCACTTTATTTCCTGTCAAGTTTTCAACTCACTGTTTCTACTGCTGAAACATTCAATGTAAGCAAGGAAATAATACACTCATCACAATTTCTACTAGATTTCTGATAATGCACCCTCTAAAGAATAGGATATTAGAAATACAGGTTTTGGATGTTTTCTCACACTTAAAAAAACAACGAGTGTTTCATTCAGGCACAAAAAAACCTTTGTTATTATCTCGTTGGTAAAGCCCTACTAAAATTAAAACAACTAAAATTACAATCCTGCAATAATGAAAATGGGGATGCAAATGATGCAATTCAACTGAGCTTTCTTTAACTAATGGATGCAACTTTTTTCCCCGCTGCATGGTTAACCAACATAAACATTAGACAAGCCTTGTTGCCATGGAATCTTACGAAGGCTCGGCACCTCACCAAAACCAAAACCCACAGCAGCTCTAAGTGATAGGCTGCCTAAGTGGCTGGATGAATATCTGACGATATCTGGCTGGCAGAAATAACCGGCTAATGGATCGTAGCATGTTTGAAGGGATTATTTGAACGGCTCATAATGAATTCCCTGCAGGGTGAACTTATTAATAGTGGAAACATACCTAAAGAAAAAGAGAGAGAGAAAGGGAATAAAGATGGGTGATAATATAGCGAGAAAAACCGACACAAAAGGGAATAAAACGGGAGCAAAAGCCCAACGTGCTCCGCGTCTTTGTCAGGGAACAGGGCTCTCCCAGTACCCGCCTCTGCTCCCTGACCCGCTAAAGCTGCCTCTCCAGTTACACTGCTGGGTAGCACGTGTTTCCATAGCTTCCACTCCAAATGAGCCCAATGTGTCTCCATCAGTGGACCGTCTGTAAATTAATCTCTTTGTTGTCTAACAGCCTCGGCGGAGACTGGACCAGGACTATGAAAAGGGGGAAGTACAGTGGACGAACGCCAAAAATAGTCATCGCCATAAGAGCTGTGTGAGGAATGTGCGTCTAAAAATGTGTGATAAATCATTAAAATCCCATTTACATGACTATACGCTGATATGTCTGTGACCTGAGTGGGGTAAATCTTTGCTGGGCTCAAGTTTAACCATGTAGACCTGATGTATGTTGTCATATGTCCATTTGGGGGTCTTTTTAACAGACTAACTGCAAATCATCAGTGTGTGATACAGCACGCATGAGTGGATTTCTGAAAGAAAGTTGGATGTAGGATGGATGAATAATAGAAAGAATATGAAAGAGATCAGTCATTGTGATCCCGGGGCATTTTCTGGATTAAAATTAAAACCACTCTCATCCCAAACAGAAGCCTCAAAGATGTGCATTTTAAAAACCAACTTCGTCTCCCAGTTAGTTATATAGAGAAAGGACTCGTTCTGCCGCTGCCAAGCTTAACTCCTGAGCTCATTTACTCCGACGTTCTGAAACTCTGCAGATATTCATCCAATACTGGCACACAATCAAATCACATTCACTTCTAAACCCTCTTCCAGCCGTTTAATGAGCTCTGCTAGCTTTTCTAAGTAGGCTATGAGATATTCATTTCACAGGATATTCTTGTCGGTTTTGTTCAGGGAGAGAGCTGCGTGTTTGATAAGATAAGCAGAGAGGTTCAATCAAAAGTTGTCACAAATAATAGTTTGCACATGATTACCTGTGGATTGGTAAAATATATTTGATTACAGGAATAGATTTTTGGGATTTTATGTGCAGATATTCACTAGTTCACAGTCAACCCGTCTGCAGCATAACAGCAACCTCGCCATGATAGCAGCTCCCTTTACATGTCTGCATGCGTGCATCAGTACAAGTTTCAGGAGCAGGAACCCACCCAGTTCAACTTTTCCAGTTGAAACTTCCAGTCAGGACTGTCCTGACTTTTTTCCCTGTACGGCTGCTGGAAATTCTTCAAACCCGCTAAGTCCTTGTATTCCCCATGCTAGGAATAGAATGTGGGTCAATGCCAGCTCAGTAGGGTGGACATGAGCTTACCAACTACTGACGCCAGCAGCCACTCCACAGCTGCCGCCAGGTTACATTATAAACACACGGCCTTACATGTGTCACCACGTAGAGAAGAGAAGCTCTGATGGCAGCCACAGCCAACTCATCATTACAGCCAGAGAGGGAGCAAGATGCATGACTAGATAGAGCATAGTCTTATTTTATTGGATAAAACTTTACCCTAACTCACCTTCTGCTCTATATAAACTCATCCTGTAAGAAAAGACTTTTATAAGGGTTTGTGGTGGTCTTCACTTTTTTTAAAAACTGAAAGACAATGGCACCTTCACAACAGGAGGTCATTTTCGATTATCTGCTCGCAACAAATGAAAATAATTCACAGGTGTGCTTTAAATCTTTTCCAGCCAATCAGAACAAAGAACCGGGCCTGCCTGTTACGGATAAGGCTATAAAGCAGCATGTGCCACATTTAGCCTACCTGTGGGTGCGCGCGAGAAGTTTAACCACATGGCTTTAGCCTGACTGAAATAAATAAATGTCCTTTTATTTTGTTTGAATGTTCACACTCTTCTTTATTCCATTCATGTCTTTATTATTTTACCTTAAGCGCTAGTGGCCCAGATATTAAAGAGTTTAGACTTTAAAACAAGAAAAGCTAGGCTAATTAAAACTAACAAAGGCCCTGTTAGGTTTCTTTATTAACTATTTACTTTAGGATTGCGCACAGAGACAAACCCACAGCTGACAGACTGACTTCATCCTTTTACTCAGGCTAGCGCAGACGCCTGATCGATAAGGCTGCTTTCGATCGGTTTGGAGGCCGGTTATTGTTTGGGGGTCTTTACCTCGCAGTCGTAGAGGTCCGTTAGCTGGTCGATAATCCACTCCTCCAGGTTCAGTCTCTTCCTCAGCTCCTTTCGGTCGTATTTGACGGTAACGCGTCCCTGCTTCCGCACGGGGGTCTCCGGCTCCTCCGTGGTGCCGGCCGGCGTCTGGAAATATACCCGGGGTTGAGGGCTCGTCTCCGGGCTTGTTACAGCTGCCATTGTCGCTCGGTGTGGGAAGAAAAGAGGATCCCCCCCGGAGGTGTGGAAGTGTGAGAAAAGGGGGGTGGCTGCTTTTTTCCTAACTGAACAATCCCGGCTGGTGAATGTTCGAGTTGAAATCTCTTCGAAGAAGAAGAAGAAAAAGAAACGACGCCGGACCTGATGCTTTTGTTGTCCAAAAAAATCGCTCAGAGGGACATTTGAGGCTTTGAGGCTTGTACAACACAAAAGAGAGCGACAGTTACGTTCAGGCGTAGTGTAACCGGCTTATCTGGCTATTTACAGCATGCAGGCTCTGCTTATATATAAAAAAAAATGCAAGGCAGCAGAGACAGTGCCGGCCTCAACTCTTCATTGAGTACAAAGAGAAATCACACGTCGCTCTCTTTCGTCCCCACGAGAGGTGCGTGCGCGCGACTGGACTCGAGCGCCTCTGACGTAGAGCGACTGACGGAGGGGGAAAAAAAGAAAAACGATGACCCAACTCTTATCCGGTTTCTTCTTTCAAGACAACCCACATTTCCCCATTGCTTTAATTTTCAGATAGGACCATTTCTAAGAGTACACAGGAAAATTTATTTTACACCTCACATTTCAGAGGGAAACCTTGAACTTTCCATTTCTCATGATAGTTCTGAGGACATATACTCTTCAGATGAAGATATTAACTCAGATTTTAAAATACAACATACTGTCAAATATAACTTTTTCTGCTGTGATGGCTAAATCCTCTTGGTCACATTTAGTGCCTTTGAATTTAAAATTATATCCAGTCATTTTAGGCTAAGAAAAGATCCAGAGAACACCATGTCAATTGCTAAACAGATTGAGTTACAGCCTTTGGTGGAGACAGTGTAGTGAAATTAATTTAAATTCAATTAAACATACTTTATTAGTTCCAGAGAGAGATTATAATGATGTGGGATGGTGTCGCCGTCTTGCTTTCCTACATTGGAGGCAATCTCAGTCCGGAGAGAGTGCCTCAAAATTAGATTCTTCAACCAAAAGTCTGAGTCTTCACTCTATCCTGCAAAATGACAACACTCTTCCCCACAGAAAATGGTTTATTAGACTATCTCCAGGATTTAGAAGTGGAGATGATTGATTGGTCTGCCTGCAGATCTGACCTCAGCCCCCTTGAACACTTGTGGGACCAGTTTGGAAGTGCTGTTCATTCCAGATTGACCCAACACAATTTCATTGGCTGACCTCCAACAAATGCTGGTTGTCGCCGCCCAACAATGGGATGCCATCACACAGCAGTGGATGTCCAAAGAGGTGACCAGGATGTAGCTGTGTGTGACTCACCCACAAACTATCCCACAAAATGATCTTCCTTAAAAATGTGGGACCATTTAAAGTTTCCATCAATACAAGATCTATTACCTACAGAAGCATTGTTACATCGACTAAATAATCAATTACACAAAATTTTCCTTACTTTTATGCTTAGTTTTTATATAAATACATATTATAAAACTAGAACCTGTGAGAAGAAGTTTAGTTTTGAATACAGACACAACAGAAAGGAGGTGGAACAAGACTCTGATGCTCGAGTATTTTTAGACTTCTATCCTCTTAATGTCTCTATAAGAGAAAAACTGTGCATATTCTCTTTATCTCATTCATGATTGTAAGCGTCTATCCCAGCTGGCACTGACTGAGCAGAGACAGTACATCCTGTGCAGGTCACCAGGCCATCAGAGAATCAACAAAGAGATTTAGTTATGACAGGCTTTTCTTGTAGTTATAAGTCTGTCATGATTACATACTGCCACTACCAATCAAATAGCTTTACTCCCACCTTTAAATACTGGCTCCATTATCCACAGCCACCTAATTTGCATTCAATAACCTAACCTTTGGCAAACTGACCCTCTAAACAGCCTATTGTACACTGTGAACACACTGAGAATTCAGTGTGTTGTGTGGGATTTAATTGTAACACAGTATTTACACAAATGTACCATTTTCCCAGAATGACTCAGACACCTGGCGTCTGAGTGTTTTCACAGCGGCTAAAATGCCTTGTCTGTTATGTGTGAAGTCTATACTGACAAATGTTCACGCTTTTGTTTTCTCACTTTGACAAAACACAAAACTACATTTTGCAAGCACATGGAGAGGATTATCTTCCATGTTTGCAAAGTATTAAGATGTTTCTTACTGCTTAGATTACAATCCGGGGCTACAGGTGGGAAGCAGCAGGAGCAGCAGGATTTTCCAGCTCAGGTTTGTTTTGAAATTAAACTTGTGATATATCCCCCTTCCCGAGGCAATAGCCACAGTGGTAAAGCCACCGAAGGTGTTCCATTAATAGGAAGTCAGCCACATTTCTTCATTGTGCTGCAGCAGCAGGGAACCCCACACCCGGGCCAGGCTGCTTAATAACAAAACTTTTAATAATATCAGGAGTGAGAAGTGAGCAAGGAGGTAAAACAAAAAAGAGGAAAACAAGTGTAAGGGGGAGTGAATTCATAATGACTTGTCTCTCACCCCTTCATTTGGTGTGAGCAGTGGGTGTTCACATCTGTCAAGCTGCTCATATTAGTGTGTGTGCATGCATAGTTGTGCGCCATACTGGCCCAAGCAACCATTTCACAGACAACCATGGCAACAAGACATTAAAACTGAATTATTCAGTGAGCATGTCTGAAACTTACAGTTGAGTAAGCACAGCCAGAGCGACACACACACACACACACTCGTAAACACACCTTAAACATTCATGTATGCTTGCATATTGTAATGCAGACAGTATCAAACCAAACTACTTCATGAAAAGTGGAGTTAAAAGTGTATGAAGCGTTTACAAACTGTTCATGGGACTCGTGTGACCTGTCAGAGACACTTTTGTCTTTTGGCACAGGGAGGTCAACACAATGTTAGCATGTAATATTAAAACTCTGACGGCCTTCGTGAGAGTGAACAGGCAGAATAGTTTATTTGGTCTGTGTGCATGAAAAAATGTCACATATTGAGCTCAGATCATGGCCTTAAGAATATTAAGCTTGCAAATAGATGCAAACTGCATTGGTGCTACTGTAGAACCAGAAATGTTAAAAGGTCCTGCAGAAGACCTACTCGTCTACTTTAAGTAAAACGTTTGCCTCAGAAATAATCATATAATGAGGTTCCTTACATGGGCTGAAGGAATAGCCAACATGGAGGACTGACAGGTCCTTCAGGTCGGGTGCATCTTGGAAACACAGCTGATAAACGACACATCACAGCTGTCAGATGATGCTTCTGAGGATGACTCTGGTCGCTGTCGAAAAATATTAAGGTAAAAAAAAAAAGACATCTTCCACCTTAAGCTTGACTGAAAGGAGAGACTTGATATTTTTAAGAAAAAGGAAACAACATGAACCTTTTGAGCTATCAACAGAATTGAGTTAAGAGGCAAATTTACAGATGTCTGGATAGGAATACACAACCCCACATCCAAGGAGACTCTAAAGTCTCTAAAAACTCATGAAAAACACAACTTTTCCAGATACTCAAAATAGAACAATATTTTTTGCAAAGACTGGTGATGTAAGAAAAAATTTTCATTTCTGACACACATATACTCATTTAATCCCAGTTTAGGAATTAACCTCTGCATCTCCAGACTGATGGCAGAGAAGTGGGCTGCCGGTTTTCCTTCATTTTTGTGGCTAAGGGCCCAGCTCAGTTACATTTCCTCTGCTTTTTGGTGCTTTTCAGATTTGAACTTGATGATTGTACCAGACACAACAAACTGAAAGCCAACTTAGTCAGCAGATTCAAACCTGTTTGGTTAGTTTCATCCATCCATCCATCCATCCATCCATCCATCCATCCATCCATCCATCCATCCATCCATCCATCCATCCATCAAGAAAACCTTTCCACATTTAATCCTATTCATAACTTTTCCATTTGTTTTTCATTACATATACAACATAGCCCTATTCCAAACTAAAACCTGGCTTAACTAAATAGTTTCAATAGCTTATTTATGAACTTACATGCATGCATTGACTAACTACACTCTAACAGACAGTCTCTTGTCTGTTTTGCCTCCTGAAAGGACAGAGACCACTTCCATCCACATGAGGGAGCTACTCCTCTGTTTGAGCCACCATTACAGTTACATGGGAAGAAAGAGAGCGCTGTGATAAACATATGTATATTTGTATGTTTGTGTTGGACAGTTTCTCTCTTGTTGAACCAACAACAGGAGACACGCTTAAATATCCATTACCAACCCAGTGCATGATCTCTTTATGAATCAGTGCGAGGGTGCAATCCAAATCATGCATGGCCGCCGTCAGACTGCTGTGTGTGCAAGCAGTAGTTTTACCTTGATTCACCTGTGCAAACACAGGTGCGGTTCACATCGGCTGCTGTGATTGATTTGTGTGCGCACGCATAAGTCGGTTCCTCCCAGTGGATTCTCGCCGCAAGACACAACTGATGCAGACATAAAACTGGTATGTCCACAATTTCAAAGGTTGCACAATCAAAGCCAGCAAGAGGAAGGGGTCAAGCAGTGTTACCATGCAGCCACTAGATGGCAGTATAAGATTGTCTGGCTCTCCTGCCGGGCCAGTCTGACTCAAAGGCAGAACAGCTCCATTCCCTCGAACCCTGACTGTAAGTTTAGAGAACAGGACTGGCTGCGAACTCCACTGAAGACTGAATGAAATGTGACTATAATGGACGTTAATCCTACTTCTTGGTCATCTGCATTGTGACTGAAACCCTCTTGCGGGGACGTCTATAATCAGCTCCTTGCCTACACGCCCACATGAGTACTTTTCTCCAAAACACACTAGCAATAATTCTGCAGTATTATGGAGACAGCAGGGTATCGGTGTCCAGCGAAATGTCAGCAACTTGTGTCCAAAATCTCGGCACCGTGGAGAGAAATCCGATCCAGATTTTATTGCTACTGTTGACTGAATCAGGCCTTTCCCGTTAAAACCAGTGTGTGCACTGGACATGCTTGTGTCTGCCTCTGTGTGTGCATGTGTGGGGAGACAGTGAATGTGTCTGTCTTTACACAATGTGTCTTTGTGTGCACTTGGCGTTGCGTTGGAGAGATAGATTTGGCTGCAGCTGCAGCCAGAGAGGGAGATAGTGAGAGGAGAGATAGATGGCTGGTTGGTGGGGGGTTCCCTTCTCTCTAGACATCTTTTCCATTTGCCCATCGCTCTGTTGTAGTTTTCCCCCTCTGCTTTCTTTCTCAGTCCCCAATAAAAGAGGTTTGATGTAGTCTTGGTCTAAATCTTCCCTGTCCTCCTTCCGCCGTGCCTTTAATGCCTCTACGAGTCCCTTTCTTGTTCACTGTCATACAGAGTCCCGCATGTGAAACAGCAAGTTGTAAAGAATAAATATGCTTAACTTCCTTGTTGTGTGAACCGCCTAAACATCATAAGATCTTTGGCTCTTTGCAGCAATGAGGGGGCACTCCTTTTCTTACAATATTTTATGCAATCCCAGGGCCATGTGGGGTGACACAGATGACATACAGTATGTCCTGCGTTTTTCTGAGGCCATTATTTAACCCCTCCACAAAACTCAGAGCAACTTTTGTATTAAATCCTTAAAGACAAGAACTGCTTAGTTGCATGACGCTTATTGTTGCACAGTCTTGTGTGTACATGTATTTCCTTTTACTTTTGCTTTACAGATTGTATTGCACCATCATTCTTCTTTTTCTTTTTTAAATGCTTTTAGTGCAGCTCTGAAATGAGGGATCCATGATGCATGATTTAAAGTCAGCAAAAATGGACCCTAGACCTCAATGTGGTAAGTCATAAAATGGCCTGCTACCGCGCATTGGTTTCAGCATTAGCTTGGACTGTCTACTTGGAGTGCAGAAGAAGGATGAGAAGAAGAAGAATTTGATGAACTTTTCGAAGAGTGAAGCTGAAAGCTGCACAGCAGATGTTCTGATATTTGGGGCAACAAACAACTCAGGGAATCAGATTTATGATTGAGGGACTGAAAGACCAATTTATGACTTTAACTGCAGTTGAAACATGACTTCATGCATACGTGTTGTGATAAAACACAATTGTTATTTTATTTCAGAGCCAGCAGCACAGTGTAGCTGCTCTGGGAAGTGAATTTTCTGGATTAATTGCAGTCAGCGGACGATCATGGACAGAATTTGTGGAGAGCCACAGGAACAGAGACTTGAAGCTCACCACCAACACCTGCTCATTTTTCATCTACTGTAGGCAGCCCAACACAGCAACAGTTGATTAAAGGAGAAGTTTGGTTTATTGCAACCTGGACCCTTTATTCTAGCATGAAATATGATCATTTACTCACCCAGACAGGTTTGTTGTTATTTGAACTCCTTCGGAAGATATTTAGATCCACTCACGATCAGCGTCCGTCCAATATAATGGGAGTGAATGGGGCAAGTTCACATAGCCTCTAAGTACGTCAATTTCTGCCAGAAAACTCCTTCATTTCACCAATGTTTTGTTTTGAATCGCTGGTCTGATCCCTCTGTGTGCTTGGAGTGGCGTTTTTGTGGCGATCCGTCGTTATTAACAGCCATTACAGGCACTGTGATGCGTCATCAAGAGACGTCATCAAAGTCCTTACTCAAAGTTAATGGCTGTAAATAACGACGGAAGTAAGATGCTGCGCTTGTGCATTTATAGCTTCATGATTGGGCCCACCTCATAACGTAACACATTGAGCAGTTAGTCGTTTGCACGGAGCCAGTGTTTGGGTTGAATATTAATATCGATAACTTAAATACGCAACAAATGAAGAAAAATAACAATTTAAATTAAGTTTTTATGAGGAAATAAAACAGCAAAATGCTACACAGCTCTTAAGATTCCATTTTTCATGATACGGCTCCTTTAAAACCCTTTTTGCTGTAGTGGGGAACATACAAAATGATTCAACTACTTCAGGTAGGGGTATATTTAAAAAACCGAAGCCTTTTTGAGGATTTGTTCCTGTAACAAGTGACTTCTCTTCACCTTTGAATATATAACTCTGCACAGTTCACACACAAACAGTGTGGGAGTTTCTTGTTGAGTCTTGATTCCATTCCAGGTTTAGCTGGAAAACCAGCACCTGTGCTCGATCAGCTTGTGCCTCAGTGTACAAGAAAACACGCCGATTTAATAGAAGTAGGCAGCTGATTCTCAGAAAAGACAAAAACAGAGAAGACCGACGCGCACTCTGCTTATTATGCTTAATGATGTTTTGCTGCCTTATTCTGTATTTACTCATTTACGTCTGAGCGATGCATGCAGGGACAACGGAGAGGACAGGAGGAGAGGGTTTAGCTGTGACAGAGAGATCACAAAAGGACAAGATGCTTTTGTTGGAGGAACAGGCAGAAACAGAGGGTGGGGTGATCAGAGAGGAGAGGGGAGGCGAGGCAGCCTATTGATGGCACAGGTGCATGCACTTCAGATGCAGCGTACAACACATTATTGTTTGGCTAACAATCTGTTTATTTATGGCCCAACGGGACACAGAGTGTATTAAACCGTATGCGCATCTTATTATACATCACAGGAACAGAGTATGCCCGCCAGTGTTTGTGTGCTGCGCTGTTGTGAGGATAGATTTACATGTGCCCAACTTGTTTTCATGTTTGTTGAAATCTGAGAGGCTGTGCACAATATGCGGGTGTGTGTCGGGTTAAGATCAGATTAATCAGCAGTCTCCCTGGGGTCAGTTACTTCCTGATTCAAACCCGTAGCTCAAATGCATCCAAAGACACACAAACAGTCTTCACCTAGTCATGGTCACAGTTACACTAATGGCACCGATTGATTTTTGTGGGCCGTCTAGGTCCAGGAAACTTACACCAAGAGTCCATCAGTCAGTCAGCATAGCAGACATTCCTGCCTAGTGTAGTTAGGGAGCCAGAGAACGCCATCGGTTGCCAAAAAATCTGTTGCTCTGTAGCATTTTTTCCCTTTTTTTTTTTTTCTTACAAGAAGTCCATGTTGTAATGTTGCTCAGCAGCTGGATTCGGTCAGATTCAGGCTGTAACTATGCAGCCTCTATTGTTCTCAGGCTTTTAAAAACATGATATGGAGCTGCCAATCTGGAGGAAGGATGGGAAACTTACCTGACGACTCTCAGCGGTTTCAGTTACGGCCAAGTCCTGTCTTTGTCATGCAGATTTGCTATCCAAAACACAACCCTAATCTTACCATCTGAGTGCCTTATACAAAACCACTCACTGCCTTGAAGTCACCTCTAAGCGGATTAAAGTGCATTTCTAAAACCTTTTAAGAGTGCTTGCATATTTTAATAACATTACTGACTGCTAAGGCCGTATGTCACTGTCAGCACCAAAGAAAACATTCAGAGCTGCTGAAGGCAGGTAATGCTAGGAATGACTTCAGCACCTTGCAGCGAAGTTAATAGGAAATATCTCTATTTCTGAATTTACCAATATTCTTACAGAAACATTTACAGAGAAGGACCTTACACAATTAAATTTCCCATGTGTTAGAGTTTCCACACTTTTTTTGAGCAATTTGACCCATCTAGATCCAATTCAATACATTTAAGTCAGTAGGCTATAGCCCTCATGTCTTGGCATAAAAGCAAATTATGGATTTTTCCAAAATGTTGAGTCAGCTTTTAAAGCCTTCGTCGCATTTTGTGCAGCTTGGAGATTTTTCCACTCTGGATTTAAACTGAGGGACTAATATTATATGACCCTGTTTTTAAATAGCTCTGTACAAAAGTTCAGTCTGATAAGCTTCTGATAGCTTCAACCCAAGTTTCATGTGCTCCTTAAAGGGACACTTACTTGGGCTATTTTATTTTCAAAATGTATTCAGTCAGAAGATGCAATTAAATCAGGAAGACACAAGTTGAAAGCAGTTGAACATGATGGAGGAAGTTTTATAATTTGACTTAATGCAAAGATAAGCCTACTTACATTGTTCTTAGCTCTTCTTTATACCATTTTTTGTAAACAAATCGTCACATCTGGTGCATTCAGTTTTACAGATTTGGGATGATCTGAAAACACCTTTTGGTTGAATGAAATCAACAGACCATTCCAGAAAAATATAGTTACACGGCTATAGCATGCACACTCTCACCATCAAGGTACTTTTAATATATGCATGTGGTGAAGAGCATAGGGACACAAACTGAATAAAAACACACCCATTTCACTCCAACTCTGGCTTCTCATTTCTTTTTCACTCAGCGCTATCTGACGCCGTCCTTCTCTCTTTCACTCTGCCCTCTCCAAACCTCGTTTTTCCTTACAGAAAACATGCTGGGAGGAGAGGAGGAGGAGAAAAGAAGAAACGCCTCAGAGGCGACAAGAGAGTGAGGAAGCGGAGAAAGTTGGTAGAGGAGCGAGAGGAGAGCCGAGGGGGCAACCAGATGGGAGGAAGGAAGGAAAGGACCACTCTGCAGGCTCGAGTGCGCGATTAAAAGATCCTGAGTAGATAAACAAATATAACAATAATAATAAGAAGAAAATTGAGTCGCGGGCGCGCCACCGCGCCGCGTGGACGCGGACAAGACAAGACAAGCGGCGGTGCGCGCTGAATCAGCCAGGTCCTGGCTTTCTCCGTCTGGATTTTACAGCTCATGTTCCTCAAACTCCTCGTTGAGGTTCGTCAACTTTTAAGGGACGGTGCGTGAAAAGCGCCCCTTCAGCTCGGCCTCCCAATCAGCCCTTCCGGGGCCGCAAGGAGAAGACGCGCTGGGGAGAAGGTGGAGGAGGGCAAAGCGTGTCGTTACTTCCGGGGAGTCCAGCTCGCCGTAGCCGGGGTTTTAGGGGTTGACACCAGGGAAAGGAGTCCCTCGTCATGGCCGGGGCCAAGCCGGGAGTCCACGCGCTGCAGCTCAAACCCGTGTCCGTCCACGAAGTGCTGAAGAAGGGGGGTAAATTCATCAAATGGGACGAGGTGAGAATGGCACGCTTGGAAAGCTGCTTTCATTACAAACAACTCTTTTTTTTCATTGCAAAAGCTCTCAAGTAAAACAAATCAAAGTTGTTGATAAAGGAGCAATTCTGATTTGAGAAAGTCTTTGACAGTAGGCCCTCTGTTGTGAGGTGTGTGTAGGTGTGTTTGTGGGATACAGACGTGCAGGTGTGCCTGGCTTCGGTCCTCCAGCGAACACAGAAGCCCCTGTAACTCACTGCAAGTAGGTGTTCATCAGATACTCTTGTGGAGAGAAAAGAAAAAAAAAAACCTCCTCTGTTGTCGCCAGCAGTGCAAAACGTGTGTTGTGCAAAATTCTTGTCAAGCCGGTTTTCCTCGGGCTCCAGTTCACTTCAGACGCCCTCTTCCGCCCTTATTTCTACTCCCTTCTTTTCTTTCCCTCTTTTCTCCCAGAGGCTTATAAAGCAAGAAGCACCTGTTACAGGACCTGTGTGTGTGTCAGAGATGTGGGGGTTGCAGCTGATTCTATTTCCGCGTTTTTTGCTCGTCTGTTTGACCTTCTGCGTGTTCAGAAGCATGTCTGGCAACCCTGGCACGCGGCTGTCATTGAACTTAGTGAGTTGGGGTTTTATGGGAATATGCTCAGAGACAAGGTTTGTGTTCATGTGTCTGCGGGCATCAATGATTAACCGAGTGCATGACTGAAGGGCTTAATCTACAGACCTGTCCTGGATCCACAACTGCATGCAAAGTGTTTATCTGTGTGTGAGGGGGTGGGTGTGTGTGTTTTGCAAGGAGAGGTACACAGTTCCAGTTTGCCTGCTATCACAGGTGTGATTTGCAGATTGAAGGTCAGGTGTGCTGATTACACAGGTGTTGTAAAGTAGGACAACACAGAGGTAACGACACACAAGTCCATTATAGTAATATTATCTGCGTGTATGATTATCGTCCAGAGAAGGGTCCTGTCACGCAAACAGCGCAGGCCATATCCTTTTGATTTCCTCTCCTCCTCACTCTCACACACTAACTCTCCCTGTTTGTCTCTCGAAGGGAATTCCCAGGAAATGCTTATGCTGCTGATTAAGTGTGTGAACACTCAGAAACACGAACATGCTTTCAGCCCCTCTTCCCGCGATTTGCTCTGTCCCTCAAGAGTCAACAAATGAAAACGCTTCTGGAGATGAACATGTTTCCGCTAGGGAGCCTTGCAGATGCCAGATCCACCAGCTGGCTGTAATGTCATCTTTAGTGATATGTGATCAGCTGATAATTCGGCTGTCTTAAAGAGTAAAAAAAAAGCAGGTACGTACCTATGTGAAATAATTCAAGATATTTTCCAGTAATTTTCTTCAGGTAATGCACATCACCAGTAGGAGAAGGCAACCTGATGAGTTTAATCAAGCAGATTGCTTTTCAGGGGAATCATACACAGTGTTGGGGAGAATACTTCCAAACTGTATTTAGGTACAGAATACTGAATACCCACTTTAAAATGTATTCTGTATCGTATTCCGTTACATTCCTAATTCTAGTACTGTATTCTAAATACTTAAAATACTTCCCCTTAAACAGCAGTTATGTGTATTAAATGACACATTTT
>JAVQJG010066693.1:0-11582 GCA_036024015.1 Craterocephalus amniculus | reverse complement strand
ATGTTTTAACAAGACAGGTTTGTCATGTGACTTGACAAGTCATATGACAAAAGTCAAGTCAAGTCGCAGGTCCAGAAATGCAAGTCAAAGTCAAGTCAAGTCTTTTCTTAATGTTGACCGAGTAAGTCACAAGTCACAAATCTGGCGACTCGAGTCGGACTCGAGTCAAGTCATCGACTGGAGTCCCCCCATCTCTGGTTGGAGACTTTAAAAAAGATAAGGATTAATCTAGATTTGTTTAAGTGTTTAATTCCTGATTGGTAAATCCAATGAGGATAACAGCCTCTCACCACCTATTGCTTCAAAGTTTTATGCATGACGTATGGTTTCCTCATGGAAGAGGGACAGAGAATTGAAGCGGAAAGGTAAACTTTCACCTTGACTGACTCAGAGGCCAGGGTGACTTTGAATCTGCCGCTTCACCAGAGGCAACGGCAGCAGCCAAATGTTGCTTCCGTAATGCTTGTGTTTGTGGGGTAATCAATAGAATTTTATCAATAAAGTTAAAAAACTATTTTTCTCATCTTTTGTTTGCCATATTTCCCACGAGGTAGCAATCACAGCCACGTTTCCTGTTTCTATATAGTTTTCTGTTTAAATTTTTTGAGGTATGTACAGTCATTTGCAAAAATCCCATTGTATCCTTGCTTTGCTTTATTTTATTTCCCAAATTTTATGTATGTACATACAGTATACAACATAGGAACCACAGATTGGTTCGGCCTGATAGCGGCTGTGGTGTCTGAGGCATTTTCTTTTTCAGACTGGATATTAACCAGACTGATAATGGTCCAATGATCCATATGTCTTTTGAAAGCTTCCAATCTTAAAGGGATTTTTCTTCAATACTTGACTGTTTTGCATCACATTACTCTGCTGCATACAAGCTAATCTGACCACCAGTAGTAGGTAGAAAACAGTCCTTCCAATTGTTTTAATCACACAGCATTTCGTGTGATGACAGGAAACTGGGTAAAACATGTCAGTTGTGACCCATCCAGTCAGGGTGCGAAAGTTTTTACTCCAATAAAAGAACCATTTTCATAGATTTCATGATGCATGACTGCAACAATATAATAAAAAACAGCCTTAAACGTAACAACAAATCTGATCCATTACCACAAACAACGACACCAGATGTGTCATAAAGTGATAACTTAATAAACTAGCTGTTAATTGGATGCATTATCAGTAAGCGATCCCTACGTTCTCATAAGGAGCCTCAGCATTAAGGAACAGCTTAGTTCTGGGTATCGCGAGTGAGCTGGGCATCCTGTCCCTGCAGTCCGCCAGCGATGTGATGAACCCGCTGCAGCTTGAGTCATCACATCTGGGCTTAACAGCTACACCATCAGAGTCATATTTCATATTTTTCTGAGGAAAAAAGACATTATCAATGTGCACCATTTGGTTTAACCTGATGAGTCAGCCTACATCAATTCAAGAGCGCTACATGGACAGCACTTCCCCACTTTTTCAGGTTTGAATTATGTTTGGCTGCTAATTGAGTTAGGTCTGACCAAACGCACGGGTCAGTGGGTTGAGTGGGGCGGAAATCTCCTTCATGATCTAAATCTGAGCACAGTCAGACGTCGATTTCTAAAAGCATCCGGACACGTCCAGAGTGAAAACATGGAGCGAATAGAGAGGCAGACAAGGAGATGGCGAGAAACGGAAGAGAAAAGCCCACAGTGGGCCAGAAGTCCTCCAATGCTGCTGCAGTGAAGTTACAATGAGAGAGGATAGAGTATGAGTCATACACATACCCCCCCTCCTCTTCTTCACCCCCTCCCAGCCCATGGTTACGTCGATCCTGACTCATTCATTCACAGACAAGTCTCAAGCCTTCTTTTGTTATACAGATGAAATCGTGCTACTTAAGAGACCATCGCAGCTCTCATTATAGCGCCGTGACATACTTTATCTCACTGGCTGCTGGAGATCCATTCATAAAAACGCCACATTCTCTGTGCATGTGCAGGAGAGCACAGATGCACACACACACACACACATCACCAATCCCACATTTAGTTGAATGGGTTCAGAACAAGTGTGTGTCAGAATAGGGTTTGTTTGCATGTAATGGGCACCGGGGTCACCCCCTTCCCCCCTCCCGTGTGTGTGCGCCCATAGCGCTGTAACACACCTCGCAGAAATCCCTGTGATTATTCTGCATCTCTTGCCTGTCACACATGTCACCCCCCCTGTATGTACGCTACTCCTCTCTCCCCTCCCAACCGCATTCTTCTTCCTCTATCCTCCTCTTCCTCCTCGCTCGGCGGAGCAGCATCTACCTACATGTGGTTAGCTCATCTCCTTTTCTTCCTCTCCTCCTCTCTCTGGTTAGCTCATCTCATCTCCAGGCAGTCAGCTTTGCAGGCAGCTAATTATAGGCCACGCTGTGGAGCGCAGGGCCGGATGTGACAGCATGCTGTTTGTGTGTGTGTGTGTGTGTGTGTTCACTGGATTCATGTCTGCTTATCTGTGTTAAGTCTTGAAATATATGTCACCGTCTCTGTGTACGTTTTTCCGCATATAAATGTGTCCATATATATTGAAGTGTATTTTATGTATCTTTATGAGGACCTGGTCGTTACTTCTGTGGGTTTGAAACTGTGCTCCATCACTGAATGTCCCCGCAAGTATAAAAACACAAATGTACGTGTGTGTGTGTGTGTGTGCGCGTGCGTGCACATGTGTGCGAGTGGACGAGCCACCATCAGGATATCCAACCCCAGCCCCTCCTACACTGTACTGCAGCTCTGACTCATACAAGGTGGAGGCAGAGACAACAGGGGTCTGATGACAGGCGAGGAGCACACACACACACACACACACACACACACACACACACACACACACACACATGTAGGCACACATGTATGTGGATGAACACATGCATATAATGTGGAAATGGAAGTGGGTGTAGGGATAATACATACTACATATAGCTGTACAAATACACAGATGGGACCAGAGGCTGAGCTCTGTGGTTCCTCACCACCTTTACATGTATGTGTTTAAACTGTATTTATCTGTCAATCGTCTGGCTTTAACTGACAAAATAAACACCTCAAGCAAAAATACCAATGCAAAAGTCTAACATATGAATGACTCAAGATTTAATAGTATTGTAAGAATACTTGTAATCATAGCTGCTAAATAAAGAAAGCAAAAAAAGACCGTTAGCGCGTCTCCACTTGCCTGAGTCGAATAAAGTCGACTTAAAATCTTCAACCTTTTTAACCTGCAAATCAGAAAAATGATCATTCTGTAAAAAGGGGATCGCCTGAGCGATTGGCGATTTCCATTAGACATAGAATACATCAAGGTTTAGACCAGTTTGAGCTTCAAGTCCATTAAATTGTAACATGTTTTGAACTAAATGACATTTTATTAGATAAGCCTTTCAGTTTTTTATTCTACATTAAGTGATTTGTCCTTTTTTACATCTTTGGAGCAATAGCAGCTGTAGCTTGGCGTACACAAAGCGTCCAACCTGTGTCTTACCAGAGCATCAAACACTAATGTTTGGTATTTCTGTGATATTAAAGTGTGTTTATGTTGTCTCTTTATAAAAAGGGGCTCATCTAAGATATAATTAAAATTCCCCATAAATACGCGCTTAACTAACACATGGCCTCTAGTTGATGACCTTGTTCCTTTGTGCGGGATAACAGCTTGTGGTCAGACTTTAGTAACACAAATTCACAAGTGGATTTCTTTTTTCTGTCGATGTCGTCACATGAGCTCCATTTTATTCTGCCATTTTCAACTCTTTTTTTTTTTCTTCTTATTTTTTTTAGCAGCCTAAAGTCAAAATTACCAAATTATTGAGTGTAATAAAATTCTCCAGGCAGGACAGCCCAGACAGAGTATGCATGTTATCCATCTTAAGCCCTTTAAAAGCAAACAATCTTTGAAACGTAAGGATCAAGTGATCACTTCTCTCCAGAGCACAACATTTTGTATTTGTTCTGGATATGTTTCCAAAAACAACGTGACCCTTTTCAGCTTAACCTGGTAACCTTAGAGCAGTGGATGCAATTTGTTTTTACAGCCCAGCAACACAATTGCAGGAATTTTTCACTCCATGGACGAGCGTTTTTACAACGCTGGCTTTGCACGGAGGCTGAAGCTGAAAGTCACACATTTGAACCCCAAGCAGAAAGAAAGCTGAAAGCTGAACTGTATTCAGACATTTGTTCACTTCCAACTGAATGTTTTTGTCCATTTGTTGCCTCTTGAAAGGCTCATAAACATGGATATACCGGTACTCATTTAGCAACAACTACAGTTACAAGCAGCCATTGCTCGCTTTGACATCCGCTTATTCGCATTAATTGCACACAAAGAGAAATTATTAACAACTTAGCTTGGGGTAAGAGTGGAGAACTAGATCTTTGCAGCTGACATTTTCTGTATCAGCTGTCATTCTGCCACAGGTCCCACATCCGGACCTATTAACACGGAAGTACACAGAAAATCTATATACACATTCTGTATGTAAGAGATGATCTGTAACGTTGCACAACTGCAGGTAATGAGCATTTTGACGAAACAGAGACATCCTGCGGCCATCTTTGTTTCAGCAATATAACATGATGCTCCTTATTTGGAAATAAGTTTCGCAAAATTTAGATTTATGATGGGTGCAAAGATAAGAGATAAGAACTGAATTAGAGGAATTTACAGATCTACTCTTAATATCTGAGGGACTGATGTGTCACTATTTTACCATCTCCATCCACCTTTTTGTTTTATTCACATCTTCTAAACACAAATCAAACATGTTAAACCTAAACCTGTTCACAGCTTTGACAACAAATGTGTGGGTTTGACATCCTGCAGACAGAGAAGAGGAAAACAGCGAATCTTTAAATGTCGCTCTGTCACTGAAAGCATCAAGCATCCTGCCTAACAAAAACAAGGTTAGTGTAAAGAGCAAGGCCCAGCTACAAATCCAGCTTCTGCACATAAAACAATGAGCTGAAAGGACCTGAAGACTTTCGTAGAACTGAATCACTACAAGCAGCTCCTCTCATTGTTTTGGGGATTTCTGAGCAAATAAAAGTTTCCCTGATGCTATCATTGGAATAACTCCCATACTTAGCCCCAGGATTTAGGAAGTTCAGCATATTGCTGCGATGTGAAACCAGAGAATAAGTTGACAGATTTATCAATGAATAAAGTAAAGTCGCTTCCATTCACATGCTACGCACACGCAGACACACAGCAGACAGCGGCGTCGGCTTCACGCGTAAAGGATGAGCTCAGCGGTCGGTGTGTACGGCTTGAGACGCCATGGGAACCCTCCTTCCTCCTTTATCACTCATCCTTCCCTCATCTCCTGCTCTGCCTCAGCTTCCTGTGTCACCCCCTCCCCCACCGCAATAAAAGGAGAGAGGCCTGCTCGTTCATGCATCCAGCCGGTCAGCTGAGCGAGGTACGATGGAGGGAGGGGGGGGAGGGAGAGACAGAGATAAAACGAGAGAGAAGAGGAGACGCCTTCCTCCCCGTGAAGAAAAGGTCACCTGTACGACATCGCTGATGGGGGGATGGAGCAGTGAAAAAGGGGGGAAAACAGGAAAAGATGGAACAAAAAAAAAAAAGACCAGACTCCCCCTTCTCTCTCTCTTCCTCACCCTCTTCATCACTGTCTCCTCCTCCTCCTGCCTCTGCCCTTCTCTCCCGTAGCCCCTCCCTGTCCTGACAGTATGAGTCACAGACAGACTAGTTCCCTTGATGCACTGCGGAAACGTAATGTGACGTAGCCTCCACCTCTCCCTGCCTCGCCACACGCATCCCTCCATCTCTCCCATTCATCCGCCCCCGACCCCCCGTCACAGCACAGCCAGCCTCCATTCACAAAAAAGCCCAGAGAGAGAGAGAGAGAGACGGCAGGTGGACCCGCGGCGCCGGAGTCAAACTCTACACAGCAGCCGGATGAAAAGCAGAGCACAAACGGAAAATCCAGATTACGGGAAACTCACCAAAGAAAGCAGGAAGTCTTTTTCCACACCGAGGTAGTTTCTCTGCCACATTTGGTTTAATAAAGACTTTGTGTTGCCATGGTTACTGTCCGTGCTGTCAAATATGAGCAAAAAAATTACAAAAAATGATCAAATTCTTTGCGAGGCGTTTAATTGAGAAGCAAAGTGTTAAATCCAAAGTGATGACATGAAGGATGGAAAAGAAACGCAACACGTTAACACAAAGCAACGCACAACAGAATGTGTACAGTCCGATACATTCTGATTGAACAGCTCACAATGCCATACATCATGACGCAGATGTTAGTATGAAGCTTAATGAGCAGCAAGATCATCATCACAGCTTCCGATCAATAATTTACAGCCTTTTTAATCAGCCATCCCTCCTCATAAACAGACTGAAAACAGAGAATTTCTGTTAACTTCACACACTCGTCTCTGCATCACCTCTCTGGGCCAGATATGGCGTCATGCTGTCAACACGTAGCATTCACACACACTCACACACACACACACACACACACACGACGGAGCACAATGAATTTGCTTTTCAAAGCGTTTCGAGCTGGCTGCACGGCTTAACTTGTCAGCAGTCTGTGAAAGTAAGTGGTAAAGTGAGAGACAAGGATGATATTTCATATAGGATGACATAGTGCCAAACAGCAAGAAAATAGAGGAAGTTATGCGATGACATTACATTATCTTCAGTGGGTGATCACGGAGGATAGACTCAGGAGACGCAAAATGCAAAAGCTGCAAAATATGGATACATGTTTAGGGTGAAGGACGCATGTCTGTCGGGAAGAAGGATGTAAATGCTGGATGTTGAGGCCAATTTAAGGAACAAAAATATGTAGTAAAGTTATGGCCGCACAAACCCAGGCCCATGCAAGGAACACGGACTTAAAATAGATAGATAGATTGAAAGATAGATACTATACTTAGCGAGGGGAAGGGGAAATTCAGATGTCTCGTAGCTCACAACATGCAAACATACTTCATAAATAAGATACAAAACCGGAATGAATGATAACAACTCCTTTAGTCCCCATAAAAAACATCAGTTACCATTTGGATAAGTAGGGGACAAAAAATCCTTTTTTTGCATCTAATAACTTCCAAAACAAATATGTATTGAATCTATACCAAACTATACTTAAAAAAAAAGGGGAAAAAAATGAATGCAACTTTTTGATGGCACAGACTTCCAGTTGATAGGCTCCAGCGATCAAATTATACAGTTAAAGTTGCATTGTAACACAAAATAAAAACAATCTTGCATCTACAAGCTGGAACTCTGATTGTACAGAAGAAATACTATGTTGCATGCACAAACCAAAAATATAACATCTTTCCTGGAGTATAATCGAGAGCCTGTGTGTGTTATAATGGATGACATCACCGACGCACACAGTCGTCAGAAACAAACTATTCTGTGACTTGAGTCGTATTTTCTGGATTACGTACGACATTCAGGTTTACCCCACTGCTTGTGCTGAGGAGAGGAGCGGAGAAAATCTTGATTTACAGTATGATTCACCACAACAAAGTGTTAGGGGAGGGGGTGGTGATGTCACTGGTGGTTGCGGGGAGTCATCTGTGAGTCAGAGAAGGAAAACGAAGAGATGAAGGTGGAGGAGGAGGAGGAGAAAAAGAAAGAATATGGAGGAGAGGTGGGTTAAAGGGAAAAAAAATGGGCATGGGGAGGTGGGGTACCTGCTGAGTGTGACCCATGGTAACAGGCGATGCTGGCCTGTGGATGACTCACCACAGCTTTATCAGCCTCACATACATGCACACACTACATAGCGAGGCTATTCACACTTAAACACACACACATGTAATAAATAAGGCAGCATGCGTGCACACGTAGCCAGTTTGATGGCGTTAAATGTGCGTCCACCTCCACTTAGTGTAAGCAAAGCTCACTCGCACATGGAGCAGCGCTCGTACGCAAACGCATGCCACATCGAGTGCAAGAAGAGAAAGAGACGAGGGTCAGGATGACTCACACTTCAGTGATAACACTCCTCTCCTTTCCCCAGTCACACGCACACACCAGAGATGAAGAAGGACATATCATTTGGATGCAACCCACATCCTCCACACATCCTGGGAACCTCCCATCTGAAAGTCAGACTGACAGCGGGAGGCTCCGGCTGACTGCAGTTTGTCTCAAGGTGATGGGAGTTCTCTGGCAGGATGTTTAAACAGACGAGGACTTCGATAAAACCTAAACGGTTTCTCCGTCCGGTCCTGCAGGTTGTTTGTCATGAAGGTGGTCGTCTGAGAAACACTTTTTGAGTGGCCGTTGTAGGCAGCTTACAAGTCAGACTGGTGATGTCATCTTGCCTCAGAGGAAAGATTGCATTTCAGAGAGGATCATGGTTTTCTTTGCACAAGTTACAGCTGATTTTTTTATTGGTCTTTACTCTTTATCCCTATTTGAATTGACCGATACCCTCTGGAAGTCTAGTTTTTTTCATGACCATTGATACAATTTCCGATTATTACCTGTACTGGGTTTCATGAACTTGTGGTCTTTATGTCTTCGTTGCGTATATGTGTGTACATTTGTTTAGTTTTTTGTTGTTTATATTTTTAGACTACACAAAAGATCTTACATCAACAGACACTTGATTCCAGATGGTATTCTTGTTTATATCTAGTAATACTTAAACAGACAGAGGGAACATACCAGAGATTCACAAAAATGAGGGAAGTTACAAAAGAAGAAGAAAAAGGGGGAAAAAAGTGAGAAGTTTCGAAACTGCTGTATTTTCTCCTTTCAAACCCGGCATTCCAGTATATAATTTAGAGATGTATCTAACCCCTGGTATTGACTTAAATGCCATCAGGAACAGCCTGAGAACACCTGCCGAGCCCCGTTAAAGTCTCCCCTTTAAAGCTTTCCATCTATATGATGTCTTAATTGTAGGAATATATAAAAGTCACACCTGGTTAAACCTTGCTGTTTCAATTATTCCATTCATAAAAGCTATTATGCTTTACCAAACCCATGTCTTTCCATTTCTTAAAATGACTGTCAGATTTGTTGAGTTTAAATCATAGGCAACCCACTTTGTTAGTTGGTAGAGTTCTTTTGTTTTGTTTTCCTTTATCAAGTTAAACTAGATTTTTAAGGGGGTCCCTATCTGTGGGTCAGTGTGCCTCAGTTGTTTAGTCAGAGAGTTGCATCCTATTACAGCCTGTAGATGAATATCGCTTGATATCTGGCATTCTATCTCCTTTCACTGTCCCATATAGGATGGATTGCAATATATCCACTAAAGTTATTATCTGCGCCCACGAAAGTTTCAATCTATGCGTTTTTGTGGAAAATGATTTGTGGAAAACGTTTTTGTGGAAAATGATTCACTGAATAATGAGTTTCTACACTTAAGCAGCCACCATGAATTCATCAGCAATGCAAATTTTCTCAGTATTTATAAATTTGGAGCTTCTAACATGTTGTTGTGTGAAGCTGCAAGTTTTATTTTATATTTACTTTAAACTCCATGTCCAAAAATGACACTTTTGAAGCATTTCTTGCGATTTATAGACCACTTTAAGTGGATATATCATACTTTTAAACCCTTCCTTTTCACATGTGAGTCATTAATTTATGGTTTATATAAAGTAGAACTGCAATCCTTTGGTCTGAAATCATTTTTTTGGTCTGAGTAAATTTTTCTGCACGCCTGAACCCTCAAAGAACACAAAAACAAGTATCTAAGGGCTTAAAAAAGTGGTTTTTACATATTTCCCCTTTAAATCATGTTTTTGATTGATTATACAAAAAAATGTGCATCTTTAAACTAGCACCCTTTTTGCAAATCTTGAACCTTGACTAAAAAAAGGGAGGGAGTAAGTAGCTACACACTGTCGTTTTACATTTATGCATCTTTCAGTCTCACTGTCCCTTTGACGTGAAAGTAGCTAAAGGAAAATGGCTATTTCTAACAGAAAATTAACATCTTGATTAAAACCACCGGATGATTTAACTATATTATTTCTTTCCATTGTTATAATTTCCACCCATAATCCAAGTCCACTTTCTGCCTAAATTACTTGCCTTTCTGCGATGCTTGTGGTGCCACCATCACATTGCACATTTACTGCTGCAGCCTTTCGCTCCCGGGGCTCACCCAGGCTCAAAAACAGGCCGTCACCTGGACGTGGGTTTACCACCTGCAGGGAGTTTATTAAAGGTTGAGTGCACGTGTGAGCTGAGTTGCAGGCAAAGGTGGCTGCATCACAAACGCTCACAAGACTCAGCCCAACCACATTGGTAATGGAGTGTTCCCAAATGCAAAAGACAGTGACTTCCTGCATCTATGAGTTTTACACTGAACAGTTGCAGAGTTCCCAACCTGGCCGGAATCTCTCAGTGTGGCACATCAGTGTCTATGTGGGCAATGACGGAGTAACATAGAGGGGTGTGATTGGGATGAAGCCCTCGCAGTACTGAACCACAGAGTTTCCCTGTTAGACTTTTACACCCTATTGAAGTATAAACTGTACTTTGCATTAATCTCAGGTCAAAGATTGTGAATGCTTGTAACTGTCTCATCTCACCTGTGGCGGGGTCTCAGACACTCTGATGAAGAGACGGGTGGAGCTGTGCTGGTAAGTCAGATCTGGTGAAGGCTGCTGGACAGACCTGGCAACCCCATGGAGGGTGAACTGAGAATGTCTGGCAGAGGACCTTGTCCGAGAGATCTCTGACACATATGTCTAGGATTTTTTTTCACGTGTTCTGGGAGAGGCTGGGAGCATGTTCAGAGCCTCCATGGTGCATGCAGCTACCTGAAGCTGTGGTAGCCATGCCTGTTGTGGGCACAACTGAAGGACTGATGGTGGACACCAGCAATGAGGTAAGTGGTCATGCTGAAGAAGGCGAGGTAGTCCCAGGAATCGCCTGGAGCAGGTGACAGGTATCAAGTGGCCAAAATATCTGCAGCATATGTGGTAGCAGAAGCTAAAGGTTTTTAGCTTGGAGATAAACATGGAGACAAACTTTCCATTGACCTCAAAGAAGTTCTGGCAAACTGAGTGCTCAGGAAGGGAGAGTAGAGTCCAAGTAGTAGTGATGGTCTACTTGAAGAGGAAGCCCCGGTGCGTGTGTAAAAAAAAAACTAAACAGCGCTTCAGAAGCCAGCTTCAAAAGCTTCATTCGTCCGGCCAAAGTCACGTGAACAATGACGTCCGAAGCTTCATTCGCGCGTCACTGCGTTGGTACCTGATTGGATGGTTTATACCTGCTGGGTTTGTGGCATGTCGGCAGAGACTCAGGGACAGCGAGAGATACGGAGAGAGCGACTATATTTGTGCACTCCGTCATCATTTGTTCCTCATGAGATAATATTCCCGAAGGCAGGAAAAAATGTTTCAAAAAGGAGAAAAGGACTAAACCCAAGCAAAGTTGAACAAATACTATTTTTGGATAAAAATTTGACAAAATTACCTTTTGTTTGTAATTTATATAATCATAACTGTTGGGTCTAAAAATTGACAGCAACGAACGACAGGACACAGTTGTAAGATTTTTGTTCGCTTTGCAAAGGGGAAAACTGGCTCTGATACACC
>JAVQJG010066691.1:0-20522 GCA_036024015.1 Craterocephalus amniculus | reverse complement strand
CCCCCCCCCCCCCCCCCCCCCCCCCCCCCCCCCCCCCCCCCCCCCCCCCCCCCCCCCCCCCCCCCCCCCCCCCCCTGGGACAGATTTTTCTGCTAAAAAGTGGTATTGTTTTTCATATTGCAATGTATTTTTAATTTCATCCTCCATAGTTTATTCTTGGTATTATCCTTACCTAACATGTTGCACTCCCTGTACCTACATATATGTTTTGGTGTCATATGAGGGAAAATATTTACATCTGATGAGCATATATATCAAAGATTTTTTAACTATGTCCTCAATGTTAAAAAAAAAAGAAAAGTCCAAAGGAGGCAAACACTAATAGGTCATAGGAAATCTGTTGAAAGAACCTTTTTATGAATCATTAAGAACATGGCAACTGCTATCTGGTCAGCCCAGCTCAAAAGCTAAAGGTAGGGATTTTCTCTGAGCATCCAGATGGGCTGGAAAGCTGCCTGTGCTTCAGCTTATAATATTAGGAAGTCCCGAGCGTACAGTCTGACTACCAATCATAATGATGACTGCTTCGAATTTGATATTCATTGAAGCAGGTTATTTGACAAATAGAAGTTGCCATCTAAGGAGGACTCTGGTCCCACTTTGGTTTTGTGTTAATTCTAAATACTTACTGAAGATTTAAAAAAGTAAACAGTAAACAGAAGGGCCACAATCTTTAATAATCTGTTTTTATATCTGTGCTAAGCTGATGCTTTTAGTTGTTGGCTTAAATTGGCTCTAAAGATGATGCAACAGTAAATTACCGGCTTCTTCTGATCTTGCAACCCATCATGGAGGTTTGAGGCCCTGTGGTTGGAGAAAAGACCCTGACCCTCGTTAGTATGCATCTCGACGATCTTTGCCTGTCGAGGCAGACTGGCTGGGGACAGAGACTGGGTCCAGGAGCTTTGCTCTGAGAAGGTCACATTTCTCACATTGGGCGGCAGGGGGGTTAAGAGGGGGCTGGGTGTGTTCGCATCATCAGCAAGGACATAGAAAGTCATGCTTCAATGACACTGCAGGATTAAATTTACAGTTTATTTTAAATAATATGCTGTACATCGCTGCTAGCTCTTAGAGAAAGTGTAAAATAGATGATAAGGTTTTTACTGGTGTGAGTGTCATCACTGATTTTTGCTTTTACACCGGTGTGTGGTGCATTAACTCTTACAGTCACATCCATTCTCTCAGCCAAGTATTTGCTCTGGCTGAGATAACAAGTATTCACAACTGTGTGCGGACTTACTGTGGTCTGGTATCATTAATGGGTCAGTTTCTGAGAAACAATAGACAACGGGTTATCAATTCATTGTTCTGTGACTGGTTAGTAATGTGGATTTTGAAACTGAAAAAAATGTCACAGCCCTTCCTTGTGCCTTTTACAAGAAAAATAAGCAAATTGTAAAAGTCATCTTTCCGTCCTTATGATAGATCATCCTAACCGGTGAAGAACATTAGATTTAGATTTGGTAATTGTAATGGAAACTCATTTTGCTTTCTAGCATGTTTCTGAATGAGCTAAGCTTCATCTTGGCATTTCAGTTATTCAGTTTTTTTTATTATTTATCTGCCTAGAAGTATGCACTTTTATAAAATGAGCTTGTCTGTAAAAAGTTCAAATCCGCTTCTATCAATTGTGTTTAAGTATTGCTTGAGTTCTAATTAGGAAAGCAAGCTATACACTTTTACATAGACGTAGCGCACCAAATGCTAGTCGAAATAAGATCACATACATTAATGCAGTGGATGTATTCAAAAACTTTACAATGATGGTGTATATATTTCTGAGATGATTAATTTCTCTTCTCTTTCACTAGTCACAGCAATACTGCGGAAGCTGAAGCAGCAGTCAAGGGAGAGCGTGGAGGATAAGAGGCCAAAATTACTCAAAGCCCTCAGGGAGGTGAGGACCACAGCTGGCTTCACTTTCATAGATGTCACCGCCACTCCACTCCTGAACCGCTGCTGTAATTCTACATTGCTGAGCTTTCAGTTCCATGCATCTGGAAAAACTCTCCGAGCATTGGTTTGCATAAATGACATCAGTTTGTCTATGTGGTTGCATATTAACTACTTAAATACAATCTGGAAATTGTCAGTCTTATGCTTTTTTTCCTGTTGAATCAGAGAAATCTTTTCATTAAATGATTATTAACTTGTATGTTTTTTATTTGCAGCTTGGTGACTTTTATCTGGAGTTGCACTGGGACTTTCAGAGTTGGGGTAAAAAAATTTATCTCAAACTGTAATAAATATGTCATACCTTGTTATAGCATGTACTGTTTCTTTCACTTTCTAAAATTGTTCAATGAACAGGTTAAAGGTTAAAATGGTTTAAATTTTGTTCATGATATGCCTGTCTCTTTTGCTGTTGCTGGAAAACATCACAAAGTTCAGTTCATTTACATTTGATCAAACCCTTTCATAGTACCTTTGCTGTCTCGGATGCTGCCATCCGACACCTGTAAAATCTACAAGCAGGGCATCAACATTAGGTAAGGTATAGATCCCTGTACCTGTAACAAAATGAAATACAGCAAATGTCTAATATTCAGGTCAAGAACTTCTTTTAGATGTAAAAAGTAGGTCATAACCATCTTCACATCCTCACAATCTTCCGTCCTCAATCTCTATTTAGACTTGACACTACTCTCATAGACTTTAATGATATGAAGTGTCAGCGTGGAGATCTGAGCTTCATTTTCAACGGTGATGCAGCCCCCTCGCAGTCCTTTGTGGTTCTGGACAATGAAGCAAAAGTCTACCAAAGAATACACCACGAAGTAAGTGATCAGTCTGACCAGACCTGTGTCATTCTTTCACTCTTGTTTTGAGATGTTTGATATGTTAAGCAAAGTCCAACTTGTTACTTTCCATCAGGAGTCAGAGATGGAGACTGAGGAGGAAGTGGACATTCTGATGAGCAGTGATGTCTACTCTGCAACTCTGTCAACCAAATCCATCACTTTCGCTCGTAGTCAAATTGGATGGCTCTTCAGAGAGGATAAAACGGTAAGGCTTGCATGAAAGAGTGATTAACATTAAAACATGTATTTATAACAAAACTGTTTAAGTTTGCAGCAGATAAAGTATGAAACTGTTTCAAAGTTGGTCTTCACTGTGCCCTGATAGGATTCAACTGAATTGGCAGGATGGGAGAATTCAGATAAATATGCAGTCTGCACAGGCTTGTGCAAAATATCATTTTATAGAAGAAATGCTGAAGAAGAATGAAACTACTGTTTAATATTTATTTATACCATCATATGTTGTACCAGAAACAAGAGCAAAAGCAGATTAGTGACACTGGTGAAATTAAATGGAATTCATCCATCATTGATATTTACACATCTGTTCTGAAAGCATCTTCTTTAAGATACGTTAATTGTAACATTAAAAATCAAGTGGTTCATAATTACAGTAGCTGTTGTCTAAAAGGAAAATTTACCATTTGCTTTACAACAAATGTAAAGTATATGATTAAAGAGCATAAATCCTCATACACACCGACAGCAGGTTATTCCATGCAGTTCCATGTCTCTGTAACAATTTGTAACAGGAAATGTTTACCTGTCCACTCATTCCAATCAAAACATTTTTTGGCGACTATAAACATTTCTAGCTCTGTGCTTCTAAAACACCAGTGAATAATGTCCCAGTCTTTGGGAAAATCCAACCAATATTGTACCATAGATACTTTATTTATTAGCCATGGATTCTGGAGATGGTTTGCAAAAAGAGCAGATCATTTGGCCCAGACTTTCTCTGCAGTATCATATCCACACATGCACTTTGCAGCAGGATTTTCTCTTCATGTCAGTTTCTTACAACTGGATCAGCTCCAGACTAGTAACTGGCTGTTGTACACAAAAAAACTGAAATTTGTGCAAATAATGACAATGGGCAAATTGAAAACAAAATCACCAGCAGAAAAGTGAATGAAGCACTTTGTCCTCTGTCAGATTACCCTCTGTATGCAAACAGGATCTGGTTATTTGCCAGACTTATTATTAGAGAGATATTAGAGGGACGTTTGTTATTTTTAAGGTATTTATGCTTATATGTAGAACGTATGAGCAGTCAAAGCACTGTCAGTTCAGAGAATCAACAAACATTTCAGAAGATCAAAGAAGAGTGAACCTTTGTCATTTACAACAAATTAAAAATTTCCTATTGTCATCCACATGTGTATCTAGGTGTATGCCCCAGTTTGAGAACCATTAGTGGAGTGGTTAGTCCCCCCCCCCCATTTTCATATTATTCTTTTTAAATGAATATCCCAGGAAATTCTGTGGTTTTATTTTTGTTTCCACCCGTAAATGATTCTTCTAGACAATCTAATTAGCCCTTGCAGAGAACCTGAGCTTTGTTGTCTGCAGACAGTGTGCGCAACAGAATCTTAGAATTGCTGTTTTAGTTTTGTTGCATTGTGAGTTAGTACAGTTCCACCCTCTAGTGGAGTCTTGGCAGATTTTAGGAGGCGTGTAGTATGTCTGGAAAGCACTGATATAATTTTGGATGACATGCGGCATCTGCTTGTTCTCTTTACAGGAGAGGGTTGGAAACTTCCTGGCTGACTTCTACGCAGTGAACGGCCTGGTGTTAGAGTCAAGGAAACGGCGAGAGCATTTAAGTGAAGAGGACATTTTGAGGAACAAAGCCATCATGGAGAGCTTGAGTAAAGGAGGCAGCATCAGTGAGCAGAATTTTGAGGTGAGAAAGAAAAGATTCAGTGGTGTGGCTCCACTTGTAAGCAGTTAATATTAGCAAATCTTGATGTGTAAAATGTCACTGATGGATGCTTTCTGGTTCCCAGCCTGTGAGGAGGCAATCCCTTACATCTCCAGCCCCCAACACCATTTCATGGGAAGAGTACATAACTGCAGAGCAAGGAAAGTAAGCATCTTGTATTTTCTACAGTTTCAGCAGTCATTATTTGCCAATTTAATTAAAGAAGTTAAAAGAATATCTGTGTAACTGCTGGGGTTATTAAATCTCTATATATTTGTCTGCGTCTCTCCCCGCTTTCAGGCCTCCTCATCTTGGCCGAGAGCTTCTGTGTAAGGAAAGCAAGAAGAACTTCAAAGCTACTGTAGCCATGAGCCAAGATTTCCCCCTAGGCATTGAGTCGTAAGTGCATCCTGCCTGCCTTAGATCTCTTTACAAAGCTTTCTACGTAGGTTGATCTTGGGTGAACGCTCTCGGGATTTTAGATAAAGGAGCAGAGATTAAATAATTCAGATCATAAGGCCCGGTACATGAAAAGCCTTCACCTGTTGCACTGGGGAAGCACTGATGATTGCAAAATCAACTGTGCCATCATGTAGCTCATCTATTTTTTAATTATTCTTTCTGATCTACTAAACTGTACTTTACTTGTAGTTAATTAGCTTTACCATTTCATAACTGGCATCTAATGCCAGCAAAATGAAATAAATGTATGAATAAATTCATTGTAAACCACAATAGCACTTAAAGATTGGATTACATCTGAAAATATTTGTCTATATGAGTATTTTATAGTCTGTTTTTATTTGAGTAAATAGTAAGATTTGGCCTTTTGAATTTGTTAAACCTTTAATAAAAGAAACTAAATAATAAGTTATTTACCTTCTAATGGCTAAAAGTAGGGTAAGGGTTTATTATAGGCCATTTTTACTGGAATTAATCATATATGGCTTGATTCTGATTGAACACATTTTTACGATTCACAAAACAATTTTTTCTGCTGTAACACAAATGTACTATTTTTTATCTTATATTTCTTACCTCCGCCATAAAGATCTGGTACTGATGTGGATCACCACCTGTATCCGGGAATTTCCTTTTAAGGATTCTTTACTTTGGGAAGATTTAGATAATTATAGCAGTACAGCTTCCAAATAAAACATAAGGCCCACAATCAAAACCTTTGTCGCTTGGCAGATGTCTGCACTCTTTGACTGCTTCTACTTTATTTTGTTTCTGCTAAAAAAAAAAAAATCCCATTTATATAGAAGATAAATCAGATTTGTGAAAAATGAAATTTCAAGATATATGGATTCAAAATGAGTAGATGATGAAGGCAGTACATGTTACGCAAGAAAATCATGTTATCTCTTTTACTTTGTAAACTTTAATGAAGACATTAACATCCCATTCTTTATCACAGTTAATGACGTTTTAATGTAATTTTTTTAATATGAAACAGTTTGAGATAAATTTTCTTTTATGTAGCAGCTTACATCATTTCAAGCCAAGTTGTTTACCATCTCCATCCCTAATTTTATTTTAATCGGATTTTCACTGCAACGATATATGCAGACACTCTCTTACAAAAAATATATAAAGAAATTGTTAGTGCACTTGGGGTTTTGGAATATCACTGGACCTAAACTTTAAGATTTATTAAAGCTGTTGCATCAAGATATGAAATAATATGTTTATTCGGCCAGATTCCAACCACGCAGCTTGTCTCAATTAATATAATGTTATCCAAGTGCTTAGTGTTGGAAATATCAGGTGTGATTTTGTTGTAAATTGTGAAGTATTCCTATCTTTCATGCTGACTATGTCTTAAAAACATAGGAAAAACATTGCTAAAGGGAAGTTATTATATCTAATAGCAGCTGGACTAGTCTGAGGTTCCCTCCTATGAGTTGGAGTCATGTCAGGCACACAGGATCCAATACAAACAAAAAAAACAACTCATTCTCAGAATAACTAGTCTATCCAACAAACTAAACTTAACAGTTGCGTATAGAGGCCCATCCAAATAAATGTCCTTTTTCATTCTTGTGGTACAGTTCAGAAAAGGCAACAATTAAATTTAATACTTTCTCTTGGTCGAACCGCAGTATGTGCAGGAAAAAAGGACTAAAAAGGCAAGTTTTCAGATAGTATTCAGATAGTAGCTGAGATCTGATTTAAAACACCCAACAGCCTATTGGCTGCATGATGAGAACCCAGTTTGAATCCTGGGTGACGCATCATTTGCTGCTTCATGTTCCCACATCTCCATCCCCACATTTCATTTCCTTCATTCAATACGGACCAAATAAAAACTCAATACTGAAAGAAAAAGGACAAAATATCACAAGCTGAAAAAGTTGGAACACCCCCCCACCCCCCACCTAGTTCCCCCTCCAAATGTTATTTTCACATATCAAGGTGAGGTGAAGGTCAAGGAGGGTCTGAACCTCTACCAAGATTGTTAATGCCTCAGAAACTCAAATGACTTTTTTTTCTTTTACATGTTTCATACGTTACTTAAAAGACTGCTCACTGATTTCCCTCTGCCCCCAGGTTACTTAATGTGTTGGAAGTCATAGCCCCATTCAAGCATTTCAACAAACTCCGAGAGTTTGTTCAGATGAAACTTCCACCTGGGTTTCCAGTCAAACTCGGTACGTGTCAACCGACCACTGTGTTTCTGAGCCTGTGAACTTCACGGGAGAATAAAAAGTAACTTGTTTTTTCATGTTTTGTCTTTTGCCTTGCAGACATCCCTGTCTTCCCCACGATCACAGCGACTGTCACATTTCAGGAATTTCGCTATGATGACTTTGAAGAGTCTATTTTCTTCATCCCCAACGAATACAAGGAAGATCCTAGTCGATTTCCAGACCTCTGACCTGTAAACACACCTGACTCAAGCAGCAGACAGCCACCAAGTGTGGTAGGGCAGGGGCAAAATTGAGAATTTGTATTATCTTATCATGTATATATATATATTAGTCATGAAAAAGGGAAAGAAAAGGGAGGGGAGGGGGGTGGGTTTAACTTATCTGTCATTGTTCATTTTGCTGATGTACCCAAAGCAAATCAATGCAAAAAGATATAGAATGCCACCTGATAAATAGATGACTATTGGCGACCATTTGTGTGAAACGAGTGATGGCTTTCATTTTATTCACTGTTAACAATCTGAGCAGTTAAAGCTGCTGCTCTATGCTGCTCTTCTCTACTGTGAAAGCTGTCAGATGAAGCCGCTTGTACACCTCATCGTCACTATTTTAATATCTCTGTTGTTTGTAAATAATTATTGTCTCATCTTCAATTTACAACAAAAAGAATCACAAATATGGCTATGTCCTAAAACGGAGCTTACTGTTCATTTATATATTGCTTACTAAATATATATCAGCTCAAAGAGTAACACTGTAGCAATACACTTCCAGTACATAAGAATGTTTTTAACTAGCTGGGATAAGGTTTAGCATAAAAACACATGAACTGTTCAGTATCAAAGCCTTTTCCCTGTGCAGGACGTCGTCTCCTGTGGTTTCAGGTTCGCTTACGTTACCTCTCAGCCGTCTCCATGTTTTGTCGTGATAGTATGGATTCTGTGCTCGGTGAGTGAATAATTGTACTGTATTGGGGATTGTTCTGTGTCTGTCTGTGTGTGGAAGAACCCAGATGGGATATCAGGTAAACTGTTCTTGGTTTAATAATGCACTGGTTGATATTTTAAGGCATGCTATGGCTCTGATGGCCTCTTGGATCACATGCATCTTAAAACTGATCTCTGAGCATTTATTTATTACCTGCAGACACTGGTTTTCAGACGATAAACTGAAAATTATAACACTAACACTTCGAATGATTTTTAGTGCTCATTATTGAACTCTGTGATGTGAGTCTGCATATATCGTTTTCTTTTTCTTTTTAAAGACATTTAATATATGAAACAAAAGAGGAAACTAAGCTGTGAAATTTTTGAAGTTGGATGTTCCAGATGTCTAGACAGAAAGTAATTTTAGTTGTTGCTGGCTTCAGCTAACATGTACTGCAACCATACCTACTTCACATCCCTTTAAATAAAGCACCAGCATTATGTTTCAACTGACCTGTTGCATTTATTATTTAGTCTCTTTTCTAAGGGCTGTGGCAATGTGCAAATGTAAAAGATTAGATTTTAGAAGTTTTTCTTCAAATTTTGATAAATGTGCCCGTGTTTTTATTTAAAAGTTAGGGGATCCAAACTAAATATACATTGAAAAAGCTAAGGGATCCTTTTCTTTCGAGGATATTAGTTGGATATTCATATTTCCAGGTTGCTTGTCAATGTATTATAAAGGCCAGAAAAATTGTTGCAGAACAATTGCAACAGGATTTTTTGTGAGACCACTGGCTGATCATCCCAATCCCTATATCCCTAGTTTTAGAATCATAATTCCACCTCTCAGCTGTTGATGTAATGCTAAGTCAAGTTGTTGCAAAGACACAAACAACTTAATTTCAGCTATGGCCATCTGTGCCAGACTTAAACCTTTCAAATATTTGTAAATTTGTGTTTGCCCACTTTAAATTTACAAAAAAAATAATTCTGGTTTTACCTTAATTTTTCTTTATGAATGCTTCAATATTGCTGAATTATTAACCACTAAACATTAATTTCACCTGTCCACAATTTTCTCCAAATTCATAAACTTTTCAAATGCAAAACACTTTTACATCAACTCATTGATGTGTGATGGTAAAACCTACAGTATTCTTCCAGTCAAAAGCTTCCGTTACCCCTTATCTAATTTTTCTTACATCACCTTCCCTGTCTGAAGGGTCAAAAATGACAAACATCTGAACTCTTCAAACAGATTTTATTATATAAAAGAAATCCTTGATAAAACACTTTCAGATGAGAAGTAAGATACATCTGTTCTGCGAAGGAGAAAGAGGCCCGAGTTACACCTCAACACTAAAACAAAAATGAAAAGACGAGACATGAAGGGACCAAATATGATAAACAGATAAATAGGAGCCAAGCAAACCTACTTCCAGTTTTAACCAACTGCATCAGTGGTACAAAAAGCCAAAGAATACTTACTGACAAAACAAGAAAAAAGGCAAACAATTCTGCACTGTACATTTGCAAGAGCAGACCTGTCTTCTGTACGATAAACTGAGAATTTTCAAACACTTCACATTTTAGATTTACCCTAATGGGAGACAGTTTTTAGCATGTTTACAGCCAAAGTGGAGGGATAATTGTGGACAAAGCTGGGCTGATGACTCAGTCGCTGACATCCATGTCTTCTTCGTGGTGATCGTCAGCACCGTTAACTTTGGCCTGCTTCATGAGCCGCGCTGAGCCGTTACCTTCGACCGACTGAGGAGACAAAGCAGAGTCATCCGAGTCCTTCCTCTCTTTCTCGCTGTCATATCCTTGTTCTTCCTCATCATAATCTCTGGTTATCTGTGACAAGAAACCAATGGGTCATGTGACATTTTAAGGCACGCAGCCTGGCTAACATCCTAACAGTAATCTCAACGTTGTCTGAGAATGACGAGTGTGCAGCAAAAAAAACAGACCGACCTTAACATCTCCCTTCTCTCCGTCTGATTTCCTTTCACGCTCCCGTTCTTTGTCTTTGCTCTTCTTTTTCTTACTGGTGGAGCGCTCCCGTTCATCACGGACGCGTTCTTTATCACTCCTGCGATCCCTGTCCCTCTCCTTATCTCTCTTTTTTTCTTTCTTGTGTCTGCACAGAATAGAAAGATAATTCATATTGATACAGGCTACTGACACAAGGGATCTTCAGGTTTCATTCGATTTACTCGTTACAACATGGATTATCGTGCTCTCACATTTCCTGGCTGAACATGTCGTCAGGCGAATGACCTGCCCCGTATATCACAAGTATAACCTCGGTTTCCCAGTTCTTACATTCTTCACCTCACGTAGAACATCCCTTGCTAGCGGTTCTTTTAGAAAGCTACAGCAACTCAGAGTTGGCATAACTGCTCTTGGTGGTTTTTAGTGACTGCTGGTGATTGTGCCTGCCTACAGTGTGCTGATTTCAGGTGTTCTGATGAAGAGCCGTTTGTCTCGATTTGAGAGCTAAGCCTAAACAAACGGAGCAAAATACTGTTTATATGACCTGCTGTGTATTCTGCTTTGATGGTGAGGACGAGGGTGGAGCTTTAAGCAGAGACTGTCCCATCTGATGAGGGAGGATATTTCCCTCGCAATACTAGTGTCTACATTGTTTTGTTTTTAGTTTATGGCAATATCTTTTTGAATGAAGCTTGCAGTATAATCTATTGGGATTAAACACAAGGACAAACTAACCTTCTAGGAGAAGGAGATGGAGAGACTCTCTTCTTAGGAGATTTCTTCGGAGACCGGCTGCCGGTGCGACTTCTCCTGTGTCTCCTATGCAGCAAATTAGAACAAATTGAGGGGAGGAAAAGATGATGCTGCTGTTGACTGGATGACTGCAAGATTTGAGACTAAACTAAAAACAGATGTTAAAACTCATTTGTCTTAATGTTCAACAGTCTCTACTTTTTGTATTACACATGATTTCTACCCTCAACAATGCTACAATCTAGTTGTAAATTGGACCTACTCTCAGGAATGTATTCACTGACTGGATCCAAGTTTTTTTGTCATGCATTTCTGTTAGAAATACAAGCCACTTTTTTCTGTTTCCTATAAATTGCTTGCTATGTATTAAAGACAATAAAGTTTATTTTAAAAAACCTAATTTGTCATAAACATAATTTTTAATTTTAATTCCAACTCGAAAGCCTGAGCTACACTCACCGGCTCGCACTACGCGACCTTCTGGCAGTGCTGTAACTTTTAGGTGGTGTTTTGGATCTTCTTCTCCCCACATCATCTTTCTTTCTATCTCTAGATTAAAAGAAAAATAATTCTGCTTAAAAAAAAGGAAAGGTATCTGACAAGGTAAAGTTACAGCACAGTTACCTGGATCTGCTTCGAGTTCGTCTGCTTCTGTCTATGGAATGAGTACGTCTCCTGCGTGGGCTTCTGGAACGCTTTCTGATTCTTGACCCAGATCTGCGCCTTGATCTGCTCCTTGTTCTCCTGCGACTACAAATTCAGAACATTTAATTTGTTGATACACAGAAATAGTCTATCTTAGCTATTAAAGCAATATTTCTACCTGTGTCTTGATCGAGATCTGGACCTCCTCCTTCTTGATCTGGATCGAGACCGGGAGCGCTTCTTTTTGCTGTCCTTATCTGTAGGACATCAAAGACAGACTTTACGTAAGACTTTTCATATAACAGTGTTAAATATTTAACAAATGTTTTTGATGTCTTTATGAATACCTATCAAGGTTAACAACTTCAGAAAATAGATCATATATTAATAATTTCTGCTTAAAAGACACAAAAAGTTACAATTTTGGTCTTACAGTCAAAAAAGGCCTATAAATTGTGTGTACTCACGCCCGGGCTCAATAGCAGCTGAAATGAGCGACTGTGCCTCTCTGACTCTCTTCATGGCCTCCTCGATCTCTTTATTAGATGCATCAGCCTTCAGGCTTGCACTCAGGTTTAAGCCGGCAGCCAAGGGATTCAGTCTGAACAAGAAAAAATCAGCCTGCTCAGTTTTGCTGTAAATCTCACCAACAACCATTAAAACCAAAAAGCACCTGAACTTACTTTGGATCTGTCATCATCTTTAACAGCTGATCAGCGGCCTGTAAACAGCAGGAAGAAAAAGGTCATCAATCACACTGAGCCATGTACATTTTCAAAAACAGTAACTGCATTTCGTAGGGCTGGACGATTATGGAAAAAATAATTATCACAATTATTTTGATTGATATTGAAATCACGATTAATCTACATGATTGTGCATTGATTAAAAAAAGTGTTTATTAAACAACCAAAATTCAACCTCAAACATAACTTAAAAAACAGGAAATAAATTAGAAACAAGGGGTAAAATAATATATTGAAATAATAGCAATAAGAAAATGAATACCCAGTCTATATGCATTCCTTTTACATACATGTGACATTAATCATTTTTCTTCAATTACAGTGTTTTTATGACTGTGAGAAGGCAATATTGTAATCACGATTAAAATTTGATTAATCGTCCAGCCCTAGCATTTCGTGCCTATCATCTGAAAGTCCTACCTGGGGGTTCATATTGGGTCCAGGGAATCCAAATGCAGCCATTGCATCCATATTTGGACCACCAAAGGGGTTTGCACCAAGCTGCAGTGAATAAATTAATTTTGTTAGGGCAAAATATTATCTATATTTCAGACCAACAAAACAGATGCTACCCATAAGTCACTTATTTCTCTGACATTGAAATGAAGTACCATCAATAAATCAACCAAATGTGTGTTGTTGCAGGTAAGACGGTTCTCTTTAAATAAATTGCAAAAGTAACAAGGACCAAAAAGTAAAGTCTAAATATCTATTATTCTTAGATCTCACCTGCTGATGAAAAAAAAAGTATCTCTGATGATATTTGACTAATATGCTACCAGCTGGACTTTGAAATGTAATCTATGTGATGAAAAAACAAACCAAATTTATAAGGATCAGACATTTGTACTCCCCCACACTCAGCAGAAGAAAGTGTTTAGTTATTCTATACTGTACCAGAGAATGAAAACTGACACAATATAACCAAAGTACATTGAACTTGGCATAGAACATGCTGGCGGATGCAGTATACGGTGTCATGTTTAGAGTTATTAATTATCAGCAAGTATGAGGTCTTACCGCTGGATTGGGGATTGGATTCGGTGTCGGGAGAAGACCTCCTCCAGGCAAAATTCCTGCAACAGCATTTGCTGGGGCCAACAGGGACAAAGCTTTTGCCTCATCTGGAATAGATCCTACAGGAACATACAAAAAGGGCGTTAGAAGTGAATGCTTACACATTCACAATAATATACAAGCCTTTTTTGGAAAAGTCAGGAAAAAAAAGCTTCTCACTGCATTTCTTGAATTTAGGGTTTTTTCTTTTAAAAAAAAAGGTCACCTTACAGATCAGAGTTCCCTTAATTCAAAAATACTCATTGCAGTGACACATCTATTGATGGAATAAATCACACTACTCCAATGAACACTGCCAAGAATTTATCACCTGAATGTGTTTTTTAAGTCATGAACCAAACGTTAGCAAGCACAGCTGCTTCTCCAGTTGGGTGTGCCCTCAATTTTCATTTAGATGTTTACTGAAACAAGCGACTCACGCTGGCGGCTTCGCTACTAAAAGCACACAGAGAAAAACCAAGATACAAACAACAAAGAGAATTTTAGGGATTTGGCAGGAACACTAAACAAGCTATCAGTGTCTACTTACCAAAAACACATGTCAGAGGATTAGGTGGTTATATGCTCACAGGTAATAAAATTGAGGGTAGGTAGAGTGCTTGCTGTATAGCATAAAATCCTTACCTCATACTGCATCAATTAACCACACCCTCACAGAGGATGTGTTTAATTTTTGCAACCACAGTCCAATTTTTGTGGGAAAAAAAATACAGTTTAATATACAATACCTCAAGATTTTTTTGTTAACATAACGCAAATTTAACACCTTATGATCATGTCACTTTCAGTCCCAATGCAACTTACTGAAAAAATGAAATGGCCTGTGTATGGACACACAATTATGATGACATTTAAATACATAAGTACACTGGAGAGAGAAATTACTGCAGGACACAAAACTGTTGGGTGGTATTTTCAGCAGGGCCTGGTATACAGGACTGGCTGAGCCAGGAAAAAGAACTGTAAAACACAACAACAAAAAGAAGACCACTGTTAAAGAGAATATTGTACCAACATTGTGTTATGTCCGGTGGCATCTTTTTTGTGACAAGTTTAATTATTCTGGGTATGTACTACATCAATGAAGTACAAATTTAAGTGACAATAATAAAGAGTAATGTAGTCTTATTTACCTGGGTGGGCACTAATATTCACAGTCCTGTTGCACAGTTTTCTATTACCAGAACCAAATAACTACTTTCAAAATCATTAAGTCACCTTGTGACTGAGAATATTCTTATCGCTGTCAACAAACTCCATGAAAGGTCCAAAGAAAACTATTCAACTCTCAGTATTTTTTGCTTAATACTAATCTTAAAAAAAGAAAGTTCTGAAAAATATTTTCATACATGACAAACATCTGGGCAACGCTAAAGCTGGATAAAAGGTGCATTTGTTCAGTATCATTTTCAGTCTCCAGCACATTTAGTAGTTTTTAGCCATGAAACTTGTTGACATTTTAAAAAACAAGTAAACAAAATATAGCTGCAAAAGAACAATCTTCAAACAATAAAATGAATGGCAAAGCAGCACTTGAGTGTTTAAACACACTGCATGATAAGGGCCATTTCAATTATATCCCACATATCTGACCTATAAACTCTAAACTAAATCACCTAGACAAAATAATGCAAAAAAATAAATAAAACAAGAGGGACAGAGAAAGACCAGGCAGAGACAGAATAGAGGACAAAGAGAGGGGTGGGGCTTGAATGCTTGCTGGCCTTTTCAAATGTCTACCCTGTTGGCAGGCAGAGGACCACTTTCAGCCATCAACGAGGGGGCTGCTTTTGCCTTCTTCACTACAAAAATCACACACACACACATACACACACACAAATAACAGAGAAAGGTTTAACAGTAGATAGTTCAAAATGGGGGCGAAAATAATGTTCATATGGCTAAGTGTTGTTTACTTTACTTTTAAGCTTTGAGGTGTCTTCAGCGCCTACTGCTGGGGAATGTTTAAATCATTGGGCAAAATAGATTTTGGTGTTCTGTTCCTCATACATGCAGTGTGTAAACTGTTACTTAAGTCAAAGTAAAAAAAAAAAATGATGGGTCAAGTTTCAGTTAATTAAAATAAAAATGAATTTCACGGAGCTCATACTAATACGAAATGGACTTCCGCTCTATATAAAAATTTTGAACAAAGAAATCTGATGTCACAGGGAATGACCTAATCAACTTCAACCAGGCAATCTTGGAAAGCACACCTACAGTTTAAAGTTAGCTGATGTGTGCAAATAATAAATACAAATTAAAAAGGGAGGAAATGTGAGGGAAGGGGGGATGGATGGAACCCTTTTACTTGTTTTCATCGTCACAATTCTCAAGTCATGCCATTCAATCAAAAAGATACACACGTACGTGGGCTTAATAGTGAGACAAACCTTCTGCAAAAGGGACCACAATCAAGGCTCTGTCCACAAACACAGTGTTGGTTAGATGCTGGGACACTCCCACTGACTCTGGCTCCTGGAACTTCACAAAACACACCCGCGAAGTCACCGGCATTGGAGAATCACTGTTGATCAGAGGTACAAATATAATATTGTGTGCCACACAACTGTACAAAAAACAAAGCCAAGGATTAAACTAATAATTTTTAAAAACTTACGTATGAAAATGTAGAATAAATTCGTATTTAAACAACATAAATATTTTCTAATTAGCTACAAAATCTGATCATTATACAGATGGAGTATTTTAACTCAAGTCAATCAGTGCACATAAGTATAGGGGAAAAAGTAAATCAACTCTTGATATGCTAGTGCACGAATGTTTACACTTCTCTGTCATTTCTTAGTAGCTGCACTTACAAACCAAATTTAAGGATAAGTGCAAGTGGGTAAAACGTTATATTGACAGTAGCCACACTAGCATTTTTAGCACGGAACGTAAGATAACGACTAGCTACTAGTAGCTAGCATGGGCCTCCATTTCCGTAAAAATGTAGCCTGTTCAAAAACTCAAAAGCCAGCCGCCGCGCTACCACTGGCGTCAGCTTTACATTTTTTTTCATTACTTCTTAAACTTACTCTGGTGGAAATAACTTCAGTTCTTCGATGGTTCCCAGAAAACCAAACAATGTCCTCATCTGCTCCGACGTTGTGCTCGGCGACACGTTGGTCACCTGAACCACCTTGGTAGTGTAACTCATTTTCGCGACCAAAACCGTTATAGTACAATGACGAAATAGTCCAATACTATTTTTAATTATAGTAGCGGCTGTACGCTGCTCATGAAATATATATATATCTCTAAGTTATAGGCTGTTTACGCGTTTGCTATTGACTACGACGAAAAACGACTATCGAAGCTTGCCGCCATGTTGGGTATATCCTCAAATGAAGTGCGCATGCGTAGAGTTAGCTTGCCTGAACGAGGCACTGCATTGAACAACACTGCTTGTTTTTTTGTTTTATTTTGCTTGAATGTGCAAGCGTTTCTTTTACTTTTTTTGTTTAGATTAATTTTGGGTGCACGATGGGATAACAACACTGAACATCTAGTTCGATTATGTTGTGCAACAAATTGTGTAATCAGCAGAGGTCGCAATCACTATTCTAGCAAGACAAAGAAAACATGATATATCTCAATTATGTGGATGTTTGACTATAACATTTTGTGGGCTATTTGGTGTTGCTTAACCTCTTCAATGGCAAAAATATGATCAGTGGAATGAATATGTCTTCTTAAATATCCTTTGCTATCCTTGTTTTTTTCCAACTCAAGTTTCTGACAATGACTGTGAAATATATTCTATCTCAAATCTCATAATCATATCTCAAAGTCTATAACTTTTATGTCTTGAATTAATTTTACTCACTTTAATTGTTACTTAACATAGTAATCCTTTTAAGAAAAATTAAGAACCAACATCTCCAATCAGTATGTAGGCCTAATACAGATAAAATTATCTTCAACTTTAAAACCAAAGTAAAGATTTGATTTCAGGCACTAAAAACTTAATCAAAAGCAACTCTGTAGAGCAACGACTTGCTGCTTACATGTTAAGACTTTTGTTATGGGACATTTAAAGTCTGTTTTTGTATACTTAAAATGTACAAAAATGACTTTCATGTGTATATCATCAATAAAAAGCATTACATAGATTTCCTTTGCTTCTATTTGTTTCATTGTTTAACTCTCCTTTATCTCTAACTTTATTTCTGTTTTATTACTCAGTTGTACAGCGCTCTGGTTTACATTTGTTGTTTTTAAACATGCTTATTAATAAGGTTGACTTGACTTGCACAAGGAAGTGTAATTTAATATCCACCTTTCCTTTGTTTATGTGCTTCAATGTTTTGTTTTGTGGATTTTTTCATGGAAACAGATAGAGTAGGTGATAAACATGTAAAGTGAAACTCAGTTTAAAAAGCAATCATGATGTCCAAAGTAATAATTTCTCTGAAAAATTTATACATTCCATCATCATCCATCACTGCTACTAAGTGGTTAACATGGAAGAAAAAGCTTGAGAGTGCAGTTTTAGCAGGATTATTCTATCAAGTTCAGCAACATTGTTGTTAAAAGTACTTGACTTTAATTGCATGTGGGCTATTGCATGTAGCTCACGTCACACTACTGCCTGTGGTGAAACTCTCCTAATGGTGTTTTTTCCCAGCAGAAACAATGCAGAGCTTGTCTTCGGACTAATCCCAACACCTGGATTATAGTGGCACAGAGACAAGCGAGTTCAGGCATTTTTAGTTGAAACCAAAGCACAATGGGCCGCGTTTCATCTTATTAGCATTGTAACAACCATTGTACTGTATCACCTGATTATAGCAGTGACGGTTTACTATTACAATTGGCCAAGAGGTAATATTATTCCAAAATTCTAGTAAATATAATAACTACTGTAATATAAAATGCTATTATTGTTTTCCTAAACACCAGGGAAGTTTTTTTAATTATATTTTATTATTTTGTCCCAATAATTATTATGTCTTTAAAAACATTTAACCCACATGGATACTGAAAGCAGCTTTAGGAGTTTATCACACAGACAATAAAATTTATATTTAAGCTTACATTTATATTAACATTTTGCCATGTTGTTTACAGCCTCAGATTTTCTAAAATCAGTGCTGAAATCTACTTCATTCAGTAATGAAGAACAGAAGCCTAAATGGTTCAGATGGGGTGAAAAAAATCACATGCACTATTGCAAAATTTTTACCAAGCATTGTTCAAAACGTATTCTTCTCAACAAATCCGGTTTCAGAGGGTCAGCAATTGAGTCATCTAGCAGAGGATATTGGCACAATGAGATTCTTGTTCACGATGAGATGTGATTGGCCAGGAGAAAGATTTACAGAGCAGCGTAGTAATAGTGAGGAGGAGCAGACAAATAAATACCACAAATCCAGTTGGAGATCAGAAGATTCAAGTTCAGAAGTGACCCCAGTTTTCCTAAAAGTTTGCTTTGTGTGTTGCCACAAGAAGTAAACATGGTCAGCAGGTGAGATCCGTCTGAAATTGATTATACACATTGTACTAACAAGAAAGGCAAGGTTTGCTCTTATGTGAAAAGTGCCTGTTATTTCTGTATTTTGACTAACAGACAAACACACACATGCATTTAACCTTCTGTTAATTCATCAACTGTATTTCGGTTGCCTGTTACTGTATGTATATTTGTGTCCTAACAGGTTTGAACATCCAGCTGGGGGCTACAGGAAAATTTTTGAGACCTGTGAGGAGTTGGCAGAGCCTCTGCCAACAACCGTCACAGGTTTGCCACAAAAATATACCACAAGTGACATTCTCATTTTATTTTTGAGAGTACTTACATGAGTCTTTTACTCAGTTGTGCAATTGTACTGTATATCATATTGTGTTTCTCAATTAATGCTCCACAGGTAGGATTCCTCCATTTCTGAAGGGAAGTCTTCTCCGTTTGGGACCTGGACTTTTTGAGGTTGGAGATGAGCCTTTCTACCACCTCTTTGATGGTCAGGCCCTCATGCATAAATTTGACTTCAAGAATGGCCAGGTCACCTACTACAGGAAGTAAGATTGCTAGTTCAAAACTTCTGTTTCGTCTTTTTGTAGGCTGTGATTTGTGTGGTTTACAGTAGGTTGCAATCAACCTGAAGAGTTTAGAACGTAATAGACGTCTTTGTTGAATTAAAAGTGGTTTTCCATTCTGGTTAAGCCAGAAACAGCAAGTTATTTTTTCCTGAGGCAGATGTCCATTTGGAGCCATTTGTTTTCTCTCTTTCCTCCATTCAGGTTTATCAGGACAGATGCATATGTACGAGCCATCACAGAGAAGCGTGTGGTGATCACTGAGTTTGGCACTTTTGCATACCCAGATCCTTGCAAAAACATTTTCTCCAGGTGGGCTGCACTTGTGTAACTTTCTGTGTTTTAATCTATAAGATTTGAATTAAAAGTATGAGATTGGTGATGCATTGTATCTGCTCTGTGTTTCTCTGGATTATGTCTTTCTTTTTTTGTCTTTTTTTTCGTACTGATTGACAAAAACTTTTGGCCTGTGTCTGTAGGTTTTTCTCCTACTTCAAGGGAGTTGAAGTCACAGACAACTGCTTGGTGAATGTCTACCCTATTGGAGAGGACTTCTATGCTGTAACGGAAACAAACTACATCACTAAAGTGAACACTGATACCTTAGAGACACTGAAAAAGGTACTTTTAAAAGTGATAATCTGATCTAACCATTTTAAACTATAGCATGTCTCCGTTTAGAATTAAAAAAAAAATTTTCTATGCAGGTTGACATGTGCAACTATGTAAACATTAACGGAGTAACGGCCCACCCTCATATTGAAAGAGACGGTACCGTATACAACATTGGAAACTGCATGGGAAAAGGTGCAACATTGGCCTACAACATTGTCAGGATTCCTCCTACACAGAAAGGTTTTGATTTTATCTATCTATCTATCTATCTATCTATCTATCTATCTATCTATCTATCTATCTATCTATCTATCTATCTATCTATCTATCTA
>JAVQJG010066680.1:0-11851 GCA_036024015.1 Craterocephalus amniculus | reverse complement strand
ATCCATTTTCTGAACCGCTTAATCCAAGTGGGTCGCGGGTGTGCTGGAGCCTATCCCAGCTGTCAAGGGGCGAGAGGCGGGGTACACCCTGGACAGTTCGCCAGTCTGTCGCAGGGCCTTAATTTTAGTCTTTATATTTTATTTTAATTTACTTTTTTTCTTTTTTTCTCTTATTTATGTTAGTTTCATGCAATCTATTTTAATTATATTTTATCTTTTGGTCTTCTTTCTTTCTCTTACTTTGAAAGATTCATTTAGTTTTATTTATACTTTTTAATTAATCTTTTTTTATTTATTTATTTAAAAAATGAAAGCATATATTTTGCTTTCATTTTTATGCCTTTTCTTTTATTTTATATTATTTAATTTTATTTTTGTAAAAACAGCCTATTTAAATACAACTTTAAATAAAACATTTTCTTCGGTGCAGGAAACTAGATGAAGTTAAATTCTGCAAATGCCTCAAAGTTAAACTGATAACTTTTCGCCTCATGCAGTAATTTGTTTTTATGGTATGATAAGCAAACTTGGTGCAGTAAATGTAAATTAAACATTATACATCTATTAAACACTCAAACATTGACAAAGTGGGTGACAGGAAGCTGCTTGTTGAGATGATGAGGCAACGCTGAGCTGCTGTTGTTGGACAAATATTAAAGCTTCAGCCTGTTCACCTGTACCTCCAAACAATGACTTCACTTAGGTTGCATGAAAACACACCTTCAGTCAGAAAAGCTGTTTTAATCTTTTTTTCTGTTAAAAAACAGGATGAAATAAAGGTGCACATAACAGATCTTGATCCCATTGAGTCAGACAGCAGGAACATCACGGCTGAATTCCTCTCCACACCCTTTTTTTCATCAGACTGATTACTTTCTCTCCCCAGGTGGAATTACATCATCATATATTATTGAAAACATAGTTTAAGGTGGAGGTGGAAAGAGTCGTTGGTTTCCAGTAAACGTTTTTCTCCATGTGTCATTTAATTGTAGAAATCGTCCCACTAGACTGTTGTAAATGTTTTATTGAGCTGTAGCTTCTCATGTATTCAGATGGGAAATACAGAGAGAGTCCTTTGTGTTTTCACTGGTCTGTTTTCTGAGGCTGGACTGAGAACTATGAGCAGTTTTTTAGTTACTGAGCATTTCTCACATATTTACATTTAGACATTTGGCACGATGCTTTAGTACAATAAATGTAAACATTTAAAGGAGGTCAAAGGGAATAAGGTGTGTTTGGGTTTAGTAAGGGAGGAGGGGTCAAAACCTAAGAGAATATCACATGTTTTACATGTGACTCTGTGTGGTTTGGAAACATTTTCATAGTTATAACGTGAATAACGTGTATAATGTGAATGCCAACATAACTCCAAGTTGTTTCATGTAAAACGTGACCAAACAAAATGGGATTACCCATGGAGCTTGATTGTGTTGTTTCTATACATTAACATGAGTTTCACTTGTAATTATGAATTTCACGTGTTTATATAGATACGATTCCGTCGGTTTCATGTGTGATTATATGGATTTTGCATGTCACAGATGGAGTTTCACATGTGACTACATGGATTTCCTATGTGATAATATGCATGTCACATACATTGTTTAAATTGGTTTAACAGGCGATTATATGCTCCACGTGGGAATTTCTGTGGTTTTCACATGACCACTGACCTCGTCTGTCACTTTGTGCAATGAGCCGGTTCACCCGGTTTTTTAATTTTTTTTTGACGTAATTCATGAAGACTCCTGCACACTGTCCAACTTGCATGAAAGAATTTCTAATTGCAACATTTCAGTGCCTCATCAGGCAAGTCAAGGTCTAGTGCCAAAATGTCGCAATTAAAAATTCTTTCATGCAAGTTGGACAGTGTGTGGGAGTCTTCTTGAATTGTCCTGTGTTCCTTCTCCATGCAATAGATGTGCAAAGTGTCTTCTTTCTTTTATTTTTATTTGTGATGAAACTTTGTGGGTTACAGTGCAGGACTGAGCCAGTATCCTTGTCTTTATTTCCCATGTGGTGGAAACGTTTTTGTACTTTCTCACCATCTCCATCAGCTGTTAATTAAAGCTGTTCAATAATCCTGCATCAGTAGAAATGTGGATGTGACTACATCATCCTTTCACACCTTATCTACGCCCACCTCACATGTCCGACCAATCACGTCACAGTTCTCGGAGCCCCACGAGAAAAAAGTTCGGCCAGCCTGATGCGTAGAGAAGTGTCCTCGATCACGTCTGACAAGGACAAAATGACGTCATTTTGTTCTGGCTTCTCGTGGAGCATGTCTCTGTACTCTGCCTCTGTTCCCGTCCCACTCTGACCTTTGTCAGGTCAGATGTTCTGAACAATGCAAACCGCTCCCGTATTTGCCAACTGTGCACCCCAGTGGGTTGACGGGACCTTTGATGGGACCTCTGGCACCGGCCGAGGTTAATCATTAAAAACCCATCAAGAGTTCGACACAATGTGTATGAAAACAAACACAAAGGCCATACTTTAAATCCATATTCTTATCATAGCAGGCTCCCATCCATCATACTCTTCGTCACCTGCTGAACTGAAAATGGTACATAAACACTAACGGGGAATCAATGCCGAGCTGCACAACGTTGGCAAGTTCAAACCAAATCACAGAAAAAGAACATTGGTTCTGTTTATAAAAGTTTGTGTCAGTTCTTGTATTTAACAAGGAAGTTGTTTCATATGAACCTGATCTCTGGGTTTTGTGACCTTTTTCTGGTTTAGAGAAACGGTTATTGCCAGCCTAATACTGTGCTTCCCAATGAGGCGGTACAGCCCCCAGAGACCGCCAGGGGGCGCTGGAAGCATCATTCTTAAAAGGGGGGCGTTGAGGAGTTTTGGGGGGGGTTTGAAAATCCATTGTTTATTTTTATGATTGACACTTATATTGATCAATCAGTGTGAGGAGAAATGAGGGCTGGTTAAGAGATTCACACAGAAAAACTGATGGTCCAGAAGGAAGTGACCCAGCTGCAGCATACTGTAGAAACATGGCCTAAAACACTTAGCTTCTTTTAAATAAGTAATTTGGACCTTCATTTGCTGTTTCCAGCTAACACAGAGTTTAGAAAGTCGACCTTTCTATTGTATTCAGCTGGAATATACCTTTTGACCACAAAACAGAAAAGCTAAGACATACTTCATGAATCTTTTGTGTATTTTTTGTGGTTCTATGTGGCTCAACTTGTTTGGGTGACAGTGGTGGTGGAGGCTTATGCCAGATTTTTTCTGGTCATTTTGGTGCTGCATGCGGTGTGTCTTATCATACACATAGGTTTTCTGCATTTTCCAGGGCCATGTTTAGCTCACCTGGTAATGAAAGTGTCTTTCATTCAAAATTGACCACTGTTCCTCATATCAGCTGCTCCTGGATTCATTTCTAGCTTGTACCTGAATGTGTCTTTAAAGGCTACCAGACCCACACATTCTTTTTTTTAATTTTATTTAAAGTACCACATTTATTATCCTACCTCTTGTACAACAGGCAGTAGGGGACATGAATATTAGATAGGGAGGCATTGACCCAAAGAAGGTTGAGAAGCACTGGTCTAATGCATATCATCTTTGGGGAGTTTGGGTTCTACATAAGGAAACAAGGCTCTGCAGAAGCCAACAGACCTCTTGTTTGTATATCCTCTTTGTATCGGCTGCAAACCGGTTTGTACGTCCAGCCTGGATGTTGAGTGTGCATGTGCATGAATGGGTTTTATGTTTATTTGCTGTTGTTTTAACTTCCAGAGCCTGTTCCTTGTGCTTGTCCATTCATCTTGCTTTCTGTCGTCACCAAATCACCTGGCCCTAAATCCTAAATAGTAACCTTTTTAGTCTTAGTCTCTACCTGTACCTGGGTATCGTTCTAGCACCCTTCCCAGTTCTTACCCGTTCTGAGCTGCCCATGCCACGCTGAACTCTGTGCAAACGGCTTTCATAACATTCGATCATTTCAGGATTACTGCAGCTCTTTCTGTAAAGGTGTATAAATAGTTGCTTGTGTGCTCATCATACCAGCCTTTGAAGCATTCTTTAAGTAGAATCTGATGGATGTGAGCGTGTGGTTGCGTAATACAAACGTTTTAAGCCCTTCAGCTTTCTGTGGTTAAGCTCTTACATCTTGTGGAAAACATCTGCTGAGAGTGCAGATGTGGGCACAGTGAAAGCTTTGTAATGTTTCCCGTGCTGGTCCACTGGTTGTTCCAGTTTCAGCATGATTAAGTGTTTTCCTGCCAAAGCAAATAGAGGATGTGTCTGAAGAGTTTGTTTCCTCTCCAGCGTGCACTAATGTGGGCCAAAAAAGACAGTTGATCTATTCAACATTTCAACAAAAAGAAGCACTATTAACAAACTGTAACAGTGTGAAATGAGGAGAAAACAAGATGAGAAGCTGATTCTGTCTTTTTGATCTTCACAGGGACGAAATTCCACAGCCGAGCACCTCTGACCTGGAGTTCTGGAACGGACAGAAGAATCTGGGAGTCTGAAGACAACATTCATAACGACACTAAAAGGTTTGATACGTCCTCAGAGAACACAGAATATACAGTAAGATGGATATTTCAGGTTTAGGTGATCAGTTTAAGGAAAGAAAATTTTTAACCCCTTTTATTTTATATTTTATTGCCAAGTAATATTTCCAAGTCCATGTTCATCTTTTTTTTAAATGTATTGAATATTTTGAACAAACATATTAACTTTTATTTCTTTTTTTTTTTTAAAGAATTATGCAAAATAATCCCCAAATGGATATAATTTAATTTTGTTAATTCTATTATTTTACATATTTCATGTCCTGTATTATCCATTACCAAAATGTAAGTCTGCAGTCAAAAAAAGTTAATATGAAAAAACAATATAAATAAATAATTAATGAATATATAAATAAATAAAATCCTTAAAAAAACTAGTGAATTATTAGAAGAAAATTGAAACAAAATAATTTAATTAATAAAAGAACTAATTGATAAATTCATAAACATAAAACTTAAAAACTGAATTTCATACATTTCTGGTTGGGGATTATTAAAAATGTTTAAAATTTAATTGAAATGGATAATTTGCACTTTTTTCCAGTGACATAATATTTTTAATATGTTCTTCATATCTATGTTATAAAAAGGTTCTCTATATAAGTTACCATATTTATTTATCTTTAACAACTTAACGCCTGAGTATATTAGCAATTATGTACAAAAACAAATGTACAAGAAAAATCTGAGGAAAAATTTTCATATTTACTTAGTCCTACATTATATAGCGTATTTCCCTTTTAACGCATTTAATTTAATTTAACTATTATTTAACCAGGTGAGTAAATTGAGAAAAAATTCTCATTTACAATGACGACATGGGCCAGAGGCGAAGATCACATGAGAAATAATAATTTAAAACAGAGTATAAAACAGAGTATAAAAATACAAAAATACAACAAAATTCCACTTATTTATTTACATATTGTTAATGTTACCAATTAAGATTTATGTATTCGACCAATTTTCTAACACAAACCAAATGTTATGAAAAATATTTTAAACAACTAGGAAAAGTTGCAGTTGTATTATAAATTAATTCCTATTTAAAAGAAAGCTAAATTACACAAATTTAATAAAACTTCTTTCAGAATCAAGTGTGAAAAATGCCTGAATGATGAGTAAATGGAAAAACAAACAAATCAATGGTGAAACATTTTTAAAGCGCCCCCTTTTTATTCTAAATAATGGTTTCTGTGTTAATTCAGCTCTTTAGGTCAAGATGGATTCTACCAGTAACAACGGCGAGATGGAGAAGAATGGTTGTGCAGGAGTCCACATGCCTGTGGCAGGCATTTTTCTGGAGAAGGCAAAGAAGAAGATAACTATATATCAAGCCATGAAAAAACGCTTACTTCAGCCAGGAACTGCATTAGCTCTGCTAGAGGCACAAGCTGCCACTGTGGGCATCATAGACCCAATAAAAAACCAGATACTTCCTGTTGCAGATGCTGTTAAAGAGGGAATAGTTGGAGCAGAGATGAAGGAGAAGCTTCTCACTGCAGAGAAAGCCAACAGTGGCTACGTAGACCCCTACACCAACCAAATCATATCCCTATTCCAGGCTATGCAGAAAGATTTGGTCCCAAGAGAATATGGATTGAGGCTGCTGGAAGCCCAGATAGCCACAAAAGGCCTGTTTGATCCTGTAGAGAAGAAAAGCCTTTCAGCTGATGCCGCGATTCAGAAGGGCTTTTATGAAAAAGGTCTGCTCAGTGACCAGATGGCAGAGCTCAAAGTGTTTTACAATCCGAGCACACAAGAAAATCTGAACTACCGAAGCCTCCTGGAGGAGTGCACCGTTGAACCCGAGACAGGCTTGTTACTCCTTCCTGTTTGCATTGCCTTCAAAGGTCTCCGCAGAGGCATTTCCTCCAGCGAGCTGTTTGAGTCAAAGATCATCGACAAAGAAACATTTGAGGACCTGCAGAAGGGAAAGACCACAACACAAGATGTGATGCTAATGGAAACGGTGAAAGAATACCTGGAAGGCAAAGGCAGTATCGCAGGCATTGCTGTACTCTCAAATGATAAGAGAATGAGCATTTATCAAGCCATGAAGCAGGGTGTGGTGATGCCTGGAACTGCACTTGTTCTACTGGAAGCACAAGCTGCAACTGGGTTCATTATTGATCCTGTAGAAAACAAAAAGTACACTGTGGATGAAGCTATCAAATACAAAGTTGTTGGCCCAGAATATCATTTAAAGCTGCGTTCTGCCGAGCGAGCAGTGACTGGATACAGAGACCCGTATTCAGGGGAGACTATATCCCTGTTTCAAGCAATGTCCAAAGACCTCATTGTCAGGGAACACGGTATCCGCCTACTCGAGGCGCAAATTGCCACAGGTGGTATAATCGACCCAATCAACAGTCACAGGCTCCCCACAGAAGTGGCCTTCAAAAGGGGATACTTTAATGAAGAAATGAATAGTATACTGGAAGATGCAGGAGATGACACTAAAGGGTTTTTTGACCCAAACACAGAAGATAATCTAACATATCTTCAGCTGATGGAAAGGTGCGTTACTGACCCTGTTACTGGACTGTGCCTCCTCCCTCTGCATGATAATTCAGGCACACTGAATTCCAGCTTCATTGATTACCAAACAAAAACCATCTTCAAGAGGGAGAAGGTTAAAGTGTCATATGGGAAGTACATGGGAATGACCGTATCACTGTGGGAGCTGCTGATGTCAGAATACTTTAATGAATTCCAGAGACAAGAAATCTTTCAGAAATACAGAGAAGGGACACTCAGTATCAAAACGATCATCACAATGGTTTTGGAAGTCATTGAAAAGTCTGTGAAAACAACAGTTGTCTTCGAAGGAATAAGAGAAACTGTTACAGCCAAACAGCTTGTGGAAGCGGATATCATCAGTAAAGAGGTCTTGGACGATCTTCAAAAGGGAAAGAAGTCAGTGAAGGAAGTAATTGAGGATGAAAATGTAAGTGTGTACTTGCAAGGGAAAGACAGCATTGCTGGTATTCTGCTTCCGGACTCTCAAATCATGACCATCTACCAGGCCAGACAGAAAAGAAAGCTAATGCCAGGAACTGCTCTGGTTCTACTGGAGGCACAGGCAGCAACAGGATTCATCATTGACCCGATTGGAAACAGGAAGTTTTCAGTAGATGATGCTGTCAAAGCGAAGATTGTGGGGGCTGATGTCTGTCAGAAGTTACGCTCAGCGGAAAGGGCAGTTACAGGATATAAGGATCCTAATGATGGAAAGATAATATCCTTGTTCCAAGCAATGCAAAAAGATCTCATCCTAAAAGACCATGGAATTCGGCTTCTGGAGGCACAAATTGCAACTGGTGGCATCATTGATCCAGTCAACAGCCATCGCATTCCTGTCCATGTAGCCTATAAGAGAGGGTACTTTAATGAAGAGATGAATCAGATCCTGAGTGACTCCAGCGACGACACCAAAGGGTTCTTTGACCCCAACACCCAAGAGAACCTGACATACCTGCAGCTCTTGGCCAGATGTGTTACAGATCCCAGTACAGGCCTGTGCCTCCTGCCACTAAAAAGCAAGACCAACAAATTGAACATTGATAATTCAATGCGGGAAAGGTTCAAATCAACTATAGTTACTGTAAAGTATGGCAGATTCAAAGGCAAGCACACAACCCTGTGGGATCTAATCAATTCAGAATATCTGTTAGGGGACAAACGGCAGGAGTTTTTCAAGCTTTTCAGGTCCAGCAAAATGACGATCGAGCAACTCACAGTCACCATTGTGGAGATCATTGAAAGCAAGGAGATAAAACAGCAAGAAGGGCTGAACTTTAAAGGTCTCAGAGGAGAAATCTCTGTAGTGGATCTTCTGGATCTTCAAATTGTGGATGAAAAAACTTACAACAGCTTGATCGATGGAAAGATGACAAGCACTGATGTGATGAAGATGGAGAGTGTGAGAGCCTACCTCCAAGGGACAAGTTGTGTCGCAGGGTTGATACTACAACCATCCAACCAGAAAATAAGCATTTATGAGGCACAGAAAACTGGCATCCTCACCCCTGGCACTGCCCTTTGCCTCCTTGAAGCACAAGCTGCTACAGGGTTCATTGTTGATCCTCTAAATAACAAAAATCTTACTGTGGAACAAGCTCTGAGAGAAAAGGTCATTGCTCCACAGATGTATGAAAAGCTTTTGTCTGCAGAGAGGGCTGTGACTGGTTACATAGATCCATATTCAGGACAAAAGATCTCCCTGTTCCAAGCCTTAAAAAAAGATCTAATTGTCAAGCAGCATGGCATTCGTTTACTCGAGGCACAAATTGCTACAGGTGGTATCATTGATCCCTTGAAATGTCTTCACTTACCTCTGGAGGTAGCATACAAGAAAGGATATTTTGATGCAGAACTCAATCAAATTCTAATGGACCCAACAGATGACACAAAGGGCTTTTTTGACCCGAAAACCCATGACAACCTGACATACATGGAAATGTTAGGCAGGTGTGTAAAAGATAAGGAAACTGGACTCTTTCTTTTGCCTCTGAATGACACACCAAAGGCAAAAGCAGTGAAGGAAACTAAGTGCAACGAAGCAGAACTGAAGCAAGAGTTTGAAAAGACATTCGCAAGCATGTCTGTGGGACGCTTCTCGGGAAAATCTGTTTCATTGTGGGACTTGATTCATTCTGGGTATTTCACCGAGGATCAGCAGCTTGAGTTCATTGAAAAATACAAAACAGGCCAGATCACCACTCAAACAATAATCACAATTGTGATTTCAACCATTGAGAAACTGGAAAAGAGTGAAACAAAAATGGTAATGGGCCTGAGAAAGAATGTCACTATACAGCAACTACTTGACTCTGATATTATTGATGTGGAGACATTCAAACAAGTGGGAGAAGGAAAACTCAGTTTTGATGCAGTAACCAAAGCTGAACGTGTAAAAGGCTACTTGAAGGGAACTGGAAGCATTGCTGGAATCAAAGTTTATCCAACCCAGAAAGTAATGAGTATATACGAAGCAAAACATGAAGGCCATTTGACTCCGGGGATTGCGCTTGTACTGCTTGAAGCACAGGCTGCAACAGGATGGGTCATTGATCCTCAGAATGACCAGTTCTATACAGTTGATGAAGCTGCAAAACAGAAAGTAATTGGAACAGATGTACATGAGAAACTTCTCTCAGCTGAGCGTGCTGTCAGTGGCTACAAAGATCCATACACAGATGCAACAATATCTCTGTTTGAAGCCATGAATGAACAGCTGATTGAAAGAAGAGATGGCCTGCGTCTTCTTGAGGCACAGCTGGCAACTGGAGGAATCATTGACCCAAATCAAAGTCACAGGCTGCCAACTCATGTTGCTGTCAAAAAGGGATATCTGGATGAGGAAACTCAGAAGATTTTGTTGAACCCCACTGATGATGCAAAGGGTTTCTTTGACCCTAATACCAAAGAAAATTGCTCTTACCATGAGTTGATCAATCAGTGTGAGAAAGATACTAAAACAGGGCTACTTCTCCTTCCACTGCATAGAGAGGATTCCAGTGTTTTTCACACTGATGGGCAAGTTGAGCTGGAATTCAAAAACAAGACTGTTGCCATGAATGTGGGAAAATTTAAGAAAAAAGAGGTGTCACTGTGGGAAGTGTTGGTATCTGAGTATATTTCAGAGGAAAAAAGGAAGCAGCTCATACAACAGTATAAGACAAGAATCCTGAAAATAGAAGAAATCATTGAAATACTCACTGTTATCATCACAGAGCTGGAATTTAAAGAAAGAAAATTCAAAGGATTGAGAAAGCAAGTCTCAGCAAGTGAGTTGTTTGAATCAAAAATCATCTCCAAGGAGCTCTTCAACCAAATCGTTCAGGGCCAAGTTACAGAAGAAAATATGAACAAATTGGAGTCAATTCAAAAGTACCTGGGATTAACAAACTGTATTGCAGGTGTAAGAGTTGAATCTACAAAGAAGGTTATGAGCATCTATGATGCTAAAAACAAAGGTCTGCTAAATCCTGGTACTTCTCTGATTCTGCTAGAGGCCCAAGCTGCAACTGGTTTCATAATTGACCCCGTGAACAACAAGAAACTTTCCGTAGAGGAAGCTGTGGCTCAAGGAGTAGTTGGCAATGAGTGGAAGAACAAACTGCTTTCAGCAGAAAGAGCAGTTACAGGATACAAAGATCCCTACACCGGAAACACAATCTCTTTGTTCCAAGCCTTGAAAAAAGATCTCATTGTGAAGGATCATGGAATTCGTCTCCTTGAAGCTCAGATTGCAACGGGAGGAATCATTGATCCAGTCTACAGTCACAGATTACCGGTGCAGGTAGCATATGAAAGAGGCTACTTTGATGAGGAAATGAACCAGATTTTGTCCGATCCTGATGATGACACCAAGGGGTTCTTTGACCCCAACACTCAGGAGAACCTCACCTACCTTCAGCTAATTGAAAGATGTGCTAAAGATCAAAATACAGAACTTAACTTGTTGTCTATTGTGAAGAAAGGAGAGTTCTACTTCTTTGTTGACGAAGCAACAAAACTACTTCTGAAGTCTACAACAACAACCAAGGCTGGGGGGAAGTACAAAGGAACAACTGTGTCTCTGTGGGATCTGCTCTACTCCAGATACATCACCGAAGAAAAGAGAAGAGAACTTGTTCAACAGTACAAAGCTGGAAAAATCAAAATGGAAGGATTCTTGGAAATTATCCTGACAATCATTGAGAACCAGACCACAAGCTCATCAGTTGTTGTTCCAAGTAAATCAGTAGAAACAAAAACAGACAGTGGTTCAACAAAAACTACCACCACAACAATCACAGAGACCACTGAAGCTACAACCTTTCATGGTATCAGGAAAGATGTCAGTGCAACAGAGCTGCTTGAATCCAAAATTATTGATGAAAACCTCTACAAAGATCTAAATGCTGGGAAGGTCACAGTTTCTGAAATAAGTGAAATGAACTCTGTGCGCAAGTACCTGGAGGGTACCAACAGCATTGCAGGAGTGTACCTCCAGTCCACCAAACAGACGCTGAGTATCTACAACGCCAAAAGCAGAGGTTTGCTGACCCCTGGTACCTCTCTGGTTCTGCTGGAGGCCCAAGCTGCCACAGGCTTTGTCATTGACCCTGTTAAAAACAAGAAACTTTCCGTGGAAGAAGCTGTAGCTCAAGGAGTGGTTGGCAACGAGTGGAAGACCAAATTGCTGTCAGCAGAAAGAGCAGTTACAGGATACAAAGATCCCTACACCGGAAACACAATCTCTTTGTTCCAAGCCTTGAAAAAAGATCTCATTGTCAAAGATCACGGAATTCGTC